>JAMZAV010007438.1:0-33375 GCA_024449915.1 Sweltsa coloradensis
ACAATTTGTTTCACACACTTGTCTCGCTAAAGTCTTTATTCTATACTGGAGTGCGAGAATATAATGCACTGCCAGCTATACTAAAAAGAGTAAAATCTGTTGAAAATTTTAAGAAAGGTAGGTATTGTAAGTTAATCAAAGATAATGAGTATGTATTTAGATGTAAGTGAAATTGAGATGAAGTATGGATTGGATGTAAGGTAGCGTTATGTCGCTAATAAACAAATATTATCATTATATGATATTATCTGTGTACGTCAAAGGTGACGCAAATGGTAGGCCGGTGCAAATTCCAAATCCAATATAGTCCTGGTAATATGGACTTGTATGAGCTGACCTTTATTGATTCTTCATTAATAGGCCTATAGTGGGTTTGTTAACTAATCCCGTGTGCAATTTTGTGATAGAGTATTGAGAGTGGTATCATTTTTTTCCTTGTGAAGTACTGATTCAGAAAGTGATGGTGGGGATCTGGGACACGCGACTGGAAGGGTGAGGGGTGGGGGTTAACAATGTCACAATTTTGTAAATATAATCAAATATTTTTCTCATTTTTTCTACAATTCTAAATTGTTTTAATTATTTTTTAGCTTTTTTACACTATATTTTACTTATATATTTCAATAAATCATTAAGTGACCGCCATATTGGATTCAAAATGGCGGAAATAATTATTTCTTAAAATTCCGCACATAGTCGTGTGGGATATCGGATTGAAGGTATTTAACGTCTCAATATGGATAAGAGAACTAATTCATGGTCATGGTTATCACTAAAAGTACCAATATCGACAATGATTTGACTTGTAGACTAGTGTCCTAACCGATTTCTTCAAAATATACAATAATTTTATGTTGCCATTGCCAATATTTAAGTTATTTTTTTACTGCAGAGTACAAATGTATGACCTTGCATTATGATAAAGTAAAATGACATCCAACAAAATTTAAGTTCAATATATTTTTTCCAATATATTTCAATACATTTTGATTTAGCACAAGAACATCGTACTATATTCAACAGTTGTCTTCAGGCCCGCAAGGGATGTCACACATTAACTGGCTCATACGATTCATCATCATCTATAGTCCATCCAAAGTCTGTTACTGGTTGTATACGAGGGTTTGCAGCATGCGATTGCCACCAGTCAATGCTTGATAATGAGCTCTTCTGATAGCTGGGCGTAGTGCAGCTTGAGTCGGTGGCATACTAATGCCTTATACTTGCTTTTTTCGTAAAAAAACAAAAACAAACAAACAACAAAAACACCATCGTTTCTCACGTAGAGTATTTATTTTGGACACTCGCAAGTACACAGAGCATATGTATTATTCAAGGACTCGATACGTTTCTTAGCTCCAATAATTGTTTTTGTTCACCTAGTGATGCAAGGGCTTCCAGGACATTGCCATCAGCATCTACAAACCTGTTCCTGAAACGTATCTTAGATTTACCAGAAAATGAATCAG
Organism: Sweltsa coloradensis; assembly: GCA_024449915.1. NCBI lineage: Eukaryota > Metazoa > Arthropoda > Insecta > Plecoptera > Chloroperlidae > Sweltsa > Sweltsa coloradensis. Next base: position 1,470 of record JAMZAV010007438.1, read on the forward strand.
TAATGTCAGCTCCAGAAAGAGAATGCATTTCGAGTAAAGCAGCAACTCGTTTTTTGTCCCCATGTTTCAGAAATTTTTCGTATTGAAATTCGACGTGGTTTAACCCCTGCTGAAACCAGATAAGAATCTTTTGGGAGTTGTGAATATCGATGTGTAGCCAACACTATGAACGTCAGTGTCAGGAGTGATAATAGTCAAGAACTGATCCCCTCTTTCGGTTGCATGAAGTGCATGTAGAATGATTTTCGTGTCGGCCTCTTCTTGAGAAATGCTTTTTGTCGACATGAAGTTTAGAGTGGCTTTTGCAATGTTGCGGTAAGAAACAACACATTCCATTCAAGTCTGTAGCCATTTTTTTACTTTTACTAAACAATTCTGTAATCGAATATTATTTTTGAAATGGGACATAAGTTTGTTTAGAGGGACCGATTTTATTATTGTGCGAGTTTCTTTTTTGTACTGAATGAAGGGCTTTCCCAGCTGCCGTTTGTTTCTTGTGATTTTTTTTAGCGATTTCTCAACATACGTATCAAATACAACATGGACCTCTGAGAAACTCCCATACTTTGAAAATACTTTCTTTCAAAACTGATCTGACAAATCTGAAATTGTCCTGGAAGCTTAATGCGTGTATTTCTGCCATTCCATCTACAATCCCAACTGATATTTCAGAGTTGGTATTATCAGTTGGATTTGGAGATTCTGTATCGACAGCTTGCAGTCCTTTGGATGCGTGACTTCCAAATGATGCGTTAGCTTCCTTTTGATTGAACGTGGTCCATGGTCCATTCATTTCCAAACATACTGCAATGGAACAGCAGATAGCTCGTATTTACCAATTTATTCTTTTAGATTTATTTTTGGCAGAGATGACATAGAACAACAAGACGATTGAAAAGCTTCATGTCTTCTTTTAATTGAACAACACCCTGTTTTGGTTTTTACTTTTACTTTATTTGTCATAGTCTTACTCTTACACAGTCTCAACTTGTTTTGTGGAACTGTATCCCACAAATTAACAGTCATCAATGATACGTTCACGAACAAATTTCTGATAGTGCGCTAGACCAAGGTCTGAACTTTATGCAACCGAAAGAGGGCCTCAGTCCTTGACTATCTTCACTCCTGACACTGACGTTTCTAGTGTTGGCTAAACACATCGATATAACAACTCCAGAAACATTCTTATCTGGTTTTAACAGAGGTTAAATCACTTCGAATTTCAATACGAAAAATTTCTGAAGCAATGGAACCAAAAAAGTTGCTGCTTTACTCGAAATGCATTCTCTTTCTGGAGCTGACATTACTGATTCATTTTCTGGTAAATCTAAGATACGTTTCAGGAACAGGTTTGTAGATGCTGATGGCATGTCCTGGAAGCCCTTGCATCACTAGGTGGAACAAAAACAATTATTGGAGAAGAAACGTATCGAGTCCTTGAGGAATACATTTGCTCTGTGTACTTGCGAGTGCCCAAAATTAATACTCTACGTGAGAAACAATGGTGTTTTTGTTTTTTTTGTTTTTTTTTGTTTTTTTTACGAAAAAGCAAGTACAAGGCATAAGTTTGCCACCGACTCAAGCTGCACTACGCCCAGCTATCAGAAGAGCTCATTATCAAGCATTGATTTGGTGGCAATCGCATGCTGCAAACAATCGTATACAACCAGTAACAGACTTTGGATGGACTATAGATGATGATGAATCGTATGAAGCCAGTAATGTGTTACATCCCTTGCGGGCCTGAAGAACTGTTGAATATAGTACGATGTTCTTGTGCTAAATCAAAATGTATTGAAATATATTGGAAAAATATATTGAACTTAAATTTTGTTGGATGTCATTTTACTTTATCATAATGCCATGTACTCTGCAGTAAAAAAAATAACTAAAATATTGGCAATGGCAACATAAAACTAATGTATATTTTGAAGAAATCGGTAGGACACTGGTCTACAAGTCAAATCAATGTCGATATTGGTACTTTAAGTGATAACCATGACCATGAACAGTTCTCTTATCCATATTGAGACGTTAAATACCTTTAATCTGATATCCCACACGACTATGTGCGGAGTTTTAAGAAATAATTATTTCCGCCATTTTGAAATCCAATATGGCGGTCAATTTAATGATTTATTGAAATATATAAGTTAATTATAGTGTTAAAAAGCTAAAAATAATTAAAAACAATTTAGAATTGCAGAAAGAATGAGAAAATATTTGATTATAATTACAAAATTGTGACATTTTAACCCCCACCCCCCACCCCTTCCAGTCGCGTGTCCCAGATCCCCACCATCACTTTTCTGAATCAGTACTTCACAAGGAAAAAAATGATACCACTCTCAATACTCTATCACAAAATTGCACACGGGACCCACAAATATCATGATAAGAGAACCCACTACTATGGCATTTTCACCCTTCTTTAGCAATTTTGAAGATTTTGAGACTTTGAGGACCCAAAGTCTAAACTTTGTTTTAGACAAGCTGTCTTATATTGGTTTTAAGTTCAGGAAAAATTGATCATTCATCCGTTTTTCAGTTCGTTGCCCTGGTTGTAATATAGTTCAACAAAGCTATGAATAATAAATTTCAATTTTTGTTTGTTGTACTAGGAAACGCTAAAGTCCCGTCGCATTGATGGATGAGCTTTTTTTTTAAAAAAAATAGAATGCGTGGGATATCTATTTCCTCAAGTTTTCCATTGCAAAATCATTTTTGTTAATTTTTATAAAGTACTAATTGCTAGGGTAATTAGAATGTCAAATATCTGTAGGCCCTAAGATTGCTTTATGAACGCATTGTAGGTGATTGTTGTCAAGTTTCTATAGCTACTTGTTAATTATTGTTATACATTTAAAAAAACTCATATTAAAACCTTTATTTCTATGGATTCTGGGTAACTTTTTCAACTTTTTCTTTCAAAAGGTACTACATCAACATTACCTTAATGTCCATGTATAATATGAACATTGTAGCCCCACCCGTTTGGTCAGAATCGGCCCAAATGGCACGAAAATATCGCACTAAAAATCGAAAAAAATTCGTTAAAGTACGATATTCATGATAAATATTTCTTCGATTATACCCAAAAACAATAGGCCTACACCTCTAAGTTCAGAGATTTCGAAGGTCCCCTCCAATTTTCATCAAGATCGGATATGCCGTTTGCCTGGTAGTTAGCTAACAAACAGACAGAAAAACAAACAAAAAACACCCGAGCTAAATTTTTTGGGGGTCAGTGGAATTGAAGTCTTCGCTTCACTCATCCAAACACAATCTTTAATAATATACAAAAATATGACCACCAACAATCTATGTCATGAGATTTATATGAAGAATAGAATACAAAAAAAGGATTCTTTGTAAATTAAAATTATACAATATTTGAACTTAGTAGTATCTATCATTCATTAGTTAACAAAGGTCCAGTATTACCGCTGAATATTTTGTTTGGAACTTGCTTGTTATGTCCATGGCATTGGACAACCGGGATACGCGTCTTTAAATTCCCAGACTAAATATTTATCAGTCGGCCATAGGACTGGGCCTAAATGCACCAATACTATGGAGAAAATGTACTTAGTTAAATAAATTGAGCATGCACAATGAACCAGCCAAATGTTTTGCTTACCTGGTCGTTGCTGGTTGTTGCCTATAGGCAGCAGTCTCTCCACGGTGGGCGTGGCAAGAGCGGTGGTGCGGTGGTGGTCTATCTGCCAGGGGATGTGGTGGGCGCCGAAGGGAGAGGGGGCGGGAGCCGGCAGGCCAGGGGGTGGCTTGGGGCGGCCCAGGGGGCGAGGGACAGGGGAGCCGTGCTCTGGTAGCTCGGGCCACGACTCGGTCTTGTCGGGGATAGTGCTGGAGGTGGGGTGGCACTGGATGTGGGGGTGGCACTGGATGTGGAGGTGGCACTGTAGGTGGGGGCGGCACTGGCCGTGGCGCCAGCCCAACCCAAGCTGTAGCCGGCAGCTACCGGTTCCGCTCTGCAAACACGGATTTAATTTCTGCGTTAATCCTGATAGCATAGGCCGAATGTGTTTGCATATATGTTTGCTATATGTAAGATCGGGTTCAGAAGTAAATCAAGGGTACGATAATCTTTTACCGACACCACCGATACTCACTCGATAGCATAATATGTTGATTCATATATATATATATATATATATATATAGTAGCAGTAAACCGGATCCTCTCTCGCGCCAGTCGGGCTCTGCTTCGTGATTGCGTCAGTAGTAAACGTCACGAGATAAACGATGTCTCACTGACCTTGTACAAATTACAACAATCGCTTAGCTGCAACATGCACTCGGTTTTATGGAATTTTGTTGACCTGTCTTCACATCTGAAGACGGATAATTTTACAGACTGGACTACGAAGAAACAAAAACAGAAATTTGACTTTCTGTTTAAAAAACAGCAACCCAATAGGGTGGGGGAAACGGAGCCGAACAAAGTGGTTGTGAACTTATCAGATGTTGTTTTAGATGAGCCGTCAAAGGCTGTTTTAGCCAAAGGTTTTAATTTTGCGATCACTCCCTCTCGTATACCGATGGAAAAAATTATATGTGGAGTAGAACCGGCCATTTCGGCACTCCCCGACAAGAAGGCAGAAGATTTACGCCAAGACATAGTTAGGATTTTAAAGAAAGCGAAACCACCCCGTTGTAACATTCCCGCCGTGGAAATGACAGCTTTGAAATGTCTCAAAGATAATATTGATTTACTATATTACCCGCCGACAAGGGAAATGCAACGGTTGTTTTAAATTCAGCAGATTATAAAAGCAAGATGAGCGAACTTTTAGCCAACACAGCTTATAAACCCCACCGCGCCGACCCAAACACATACTTGGAAAAAACTACTAAAGCAGTGATTAAATCGTCTGCAATTGACATTGAATCTAAAAAATATCTAATACCCCGCGAAAAATCATCAAAATGTCCAAAAATATATGGACTTCCTAAAATTCACAAGGAAGGTGTACCCTTAAGACCCATTGTGAGTGCCATTGGTTCGCCCACACAAGCGTTAGCGAAATACGTTGCTAAACGATTGCAACCCTACACCGAAGACGCAGAATCGTATATAAAAAATGCTTCGCACTTCATAGAATGTATAAAAAAGCTTCGGGTGCAATCTAATTATCTGATGGTGAGTTTTGACGTGGTCTCGCTATTCACACAAGTACCAGTAAAAGAGTCTCTCAAAATTATTCAAGACACGTATAAACCCCCTACCCACCTCATCACACTTGCAGAACACTGTTTGATGAACACTTATTTCACATATGAGAAACAAATATACAAACAAATAGAGGGGGCACCGATGGGATCACCCCTTTCACCTGTCATTGCTAACCTCTTTATGGTCGACTTGGAAGTCAAGGCTCTGAAGTCAGCTCCCCTGAAACCTCTAGTGTGGTACAGGTACATAGACGACATTTATGCCGTATGGCAACACAGCAAGGAAGATTTATACATTTTTCTCAACTTCCTCAACAGCCAACACCCTAACATAAAGTTTACCATGGAAGTAGAGGAAAATGACAGTCTGGCTTTCCTAGATGTTCTCGTAACGAAGCACATAAACTCTACTACTACTCTAGGGCACACAGTTTACAGAAAGCCCACGCACACAAACAGGTATCTCAATGCTTCATCCCACCACCATCCATCACAGTTAGACGCGGTAGCTAAAACTTTGGCTATACGATCGAAAAGATTGGCTGACGAGACTAACATACAACAAGAAACACGTATACTTCGCCAAGCTCTGCAATCCAATGGGTTTTCACACAGGTGTATAGCTAAAGCGATGAGCCATGTCCCTAAGCAAAAAACAGAAGAGGAGTTAGAGAAACCTCTATCCACAGCGTTCTTGCCCTACGTTAAGGGGACTACTGATCACATCTGCAGATTATTGAGAAAAGAAAACATAAGAACAGTTTTCAACACAGACCGAAAAATAAACTCGATGATAAGAAAAGTCAAAGAAAGCATTCCTTTTGAAAGTCACGGAGTTTACGAGATACCTTGTGGAGAATGTGAATCGACATAATTATGTAGGCCAGACCGGTCGGAGAATATCATCATGTTTAGCCGAACACCGATTAGCCGTCTCGAAAGGAGATAACAACTCAGCCTTATCACAACACGTCAAACAACTTGGACACGCGATAGATTTTGACAGCTCTAAAGCATTGAATATCTTCAACCAAGAATAATTAGAGAAGCGATTGAGATTGAAAAGAGACCTGAGAGCTTAAACAAACAAAATAATAGTCGTAGTCTTCCGTCATCTTGGATACCAGTTCTGCCCAAACAAGAAACACGTGCCAGTGACAATCCAACAAGACAAACAAACATACCTCAACACGGGGAAAACGTTGCGTCACCGGGGTCGGTTGAAAATATATTTTCCGGGCCCATCACAAGAAGCAGGAAGAAGAAACACGATGACAACAATGACGCAACACAGCCAAACCAGTCCGTGCAAACTGACTGCGCGCGCACCCACAGAGAGAACGATACAGTCCGAGCCCGCCCAGCGACGAGGAAGCAGAGAGGCAAGCCCGGTCCTGTCATAACCTGAAGATGCTGGAGGACTATCCAGCGAAACGTTGTTTTAAAAGGTATGTAACAAACACTACACGTGGACGAAAACCCCAAAACCCGATACTACATATATATATATGTTTTACGTAGATTTTCTCGGATACAATGTGACATATGAATTCTTTCGAGTTTCCGAGTTAAATAAGTTTTATTACCAACGTTTCGAACAGTTCTCCCTGCTCATTCTGCCCATTCATTGTTGTAGGTTTTCGCGGCCCGTCATAGGATAAAAACAAGGATCTTGGGTAAAACCGCGTCAAAAATTAGATGAACCAGGGCAGAACCTGGGCGTCCACCGACGTTTCGTCTGTACTCCGTAGAGTCACAGTCCAACCTTGAAAATGTCTGACGTAGTACAGACGAAACGTCGGTCGACGCCCAGGTTCTGCCCTGGTTCATCTAATTTTCGACGCGGTTTTACTCAAGATCCTTGTTTTTATCATATAAATATATATATATATATATATGTTTTGCTATGTAAGATCGAGTTCAGAAGTAAACCAAGGGTTATCCTTTACCGACACCACCGACACTCACTCGGCGAATCTCGGATTTGTTCTAAAAAAGCACCTTTAACAGCCACACTAAGCTAGCACTAAATACACAAAGCAAATAATGGGCAGTTGGGTAGTATGAATATAAAGATTTTGAGCATAAGCCCGTCTTAAGGACATTATAAGTCAATGATAGCAGTTGTAATAAATTATGCCCCGACTGGGGATCGAACCCAAACCTCTGGCTTAACGCGCCATAGCAAAACCAATTAAAGCGGGCTTATGCTCAAAAACTTTATATTCATACGTACTTATAATATAGGTCATAATAGGTAATATAATAGGTCATTATAATAACCGAGGTCTGGATATCAATGATGAAACTTCCTACTTTAATCTCCCACACTACAATAGCGAGTTTGCATGTCGACCAACCAGGAAGGGGGGAGGTGTAGGGATCTTTATTAGAGATAACATTAACTACAATGTTGTGAACAGATATAGCGATGATGACAACAGCTACATTCAAGCTGAACTAATAAACCTAGCCTGATAACAAGTACACTATAGGTGCAGTTTACCGATCCAATAACCCTAAAACCACAACTACAGAAGACTTCCTAAATCTCACTGACACGATCTTGGATAATTACAAAACGTCAGGCATTCTTGCTGGAGATGATAAACATAGACATAAAACCCACTTCAGATAAAACCAACACAACACTTAAACAGTATCAAAACATACTGAATAACAATGATTCTATGTAGCTAACACAAAACATCCCACAATTGTGACAACTAAATCTTCTCATCTTCTCGATCATATCATATGTAATACATCAGTAAGTCCACTAATTATCTCAAATATCGAACAGCTTCTCAGATCATGATATGTTGGCAGTTGAAGTGCTGAAAAGAAACACCCACAATAAAGACAAAGAAGTTAACCATACCAATAATAGATTATGCTCTGCTCGAAGATTGCTTAACAAATTCTCCAATAAAAATTGATAACAATATGACTGCAGATGACATGTATGAAGAATTTCAGGGTAAATTAAATCAGCACATACAAAACAGTACACATGTTAAAACTAAAAAACCTATTGACACCTCAACGTGTCCATGGATGGATGCTTACTTGATTTCACTTATCAGTAGAAGGGAAAAAATGTATAGAGAAGTGAAGAAACATAACTTTGCTGAACGTTTGCACAATGAATTTAAAAAATTTGAAATCAGGTGACCAAAGAAATAAGGTTTAAAAAAGCTAACTACTTCAACACTTGTCTAACAATCTTAAGGATCCCAAAAAAATGTGGAAGGTTTTGAATGAAATAATGTATAACAAAAATAAAGGAGGCTCTGTCACTCCTACAATTATTGAAAAGAATGATATAAAAATTACTGACCCTTTCTCTATTGCTAACGAATTCAACAGCTATTTTATAAATGTTGGGAATGACTAGCCAAACAAATTCCTACATCTCCTAATGATACCGTAACTTACACTCACTTACCAGACAACAGCCATCAATCTTTTTTCCTTATTCCAACAGACAAAATCGAAGTGTCTCGCACAATCCAAGGACTAAAAAACAGTAGAGCAACGGGTAAAGATGGCATTCCCACAAGTATTCTTAAACGCTATCACAAACAGCTATCCGAACCATTGAGCACTATAATAAATAAATCAATGACCTCAGGTAAAATGCCAACAAACCTCAAGTTTGCTAAGGTTATTCCAATATTAAAGGGGGGAAGTCCAACAGAGATAGGCAATCACCGCCCATCTCAATCCTTCCAGTAATTTCTAAAATCATTGAAAGGATAGTGAAAGTGAGGCTAGATAAATACTTGCACAAGATAAAATTTCTGTATAATGGTCAATACGGCTTTCGCAACCATTCTGGTACGGAACCCGCATTGTTGATCTTATCTCTAAAATACAGGAAAAACTTGATAAGGGTGAATATGTAAGTGGCATTTTTGTAGACTTACAAAAAGCATTTGATACAGTCAATCATGAGATTCTCTGCAGCAAGCTTGAGAGGATAGGGTAAGAGGTGTAGCCTTAGAATGGTTTACAAACTACCTCCAAGACAGAAACAGTTTGTTACTATTGATGGAGTGAATGGAACAGAAGAAAGCATTAGTTGTGGTGTTCCGCAGGGTTCAATTCTTGGACCTCTTCTTTTTCTTGTGTATATAACGACCTTTTTCAATCGGCATATTAGGCCATCTTCAATCTTTTTGCAGACGACACCAGCCTGTTCTACTTTGCAACATCTCTTCAATCTTTGGCTATCGTAATGCAACACGATTTAAACATACTAAGTGAATGGCTTAGGTTAAATAAGCTCTCCCTCAACATTTTAAAAACCAACTATATGGTGTTTAAATCTCGGAATGAGAATGGAGACAATAATAATTTACAACTAACAGTTAATAACACACCACTTACTCAAGTATCCATGGTTAAGTACCTTGGTTAATGCTGGATGACCAACTGTCATGGGAAAAAAACACATAGCTCATGTGGAAAAAAAAATTTTACCTATCACAGGCATTATGAAAAGAATTTCTATAATAATAAACGTATCTACTCTCAAGAGTCTCTATTACTCATACATACACAGCCACCTGATTTATCTTAACACCATATGGGGAACAGCATCCAAATCAAAACTAAACACTCTAATTGTCACTCAGAATAGAGCAATCCGTAATGTTTTCAACTATCCAAGAGACATGCATCGCACAGACATGTATAGGAACAATCAAATCCTACCACTTAGACTCGTAAACAAACATCAAACCCTCTCATTTGTGCATAGCATGGTAAACAAATATTCTCTATGTAATTTAGACTACAATCTAAATAGTAACAAACATGCTTACAATACTCGCAACAAAAATAACCTTTACATTGAACACGTCAACACTTGTAAGTTTGGCAGCGTAAATATAAAACATAGAGGTTTCATCCAATATAACAAGCTTCCTACAAAAGTTAAAATGCTAAGGAACCGAGCATTCAGGAAACAAGTTAGGGAAAGTCTATTGTGTAATGAACTTGAAGACTGTTTTGAGTGAGTGTTTTCAAGTTTTGGCTACCTTTAGGGTACCACCATAATCTACAGTAGGCCATTACCGTAGTTTGTTGTCTTGTGAGTGACTTCCATCCTAATGTTAAAAGTCTTGTCTATCTAGCTTGTAGTATCAAATATTTATGTGAAATACTTTATCTTAACGTTGAAAGCTTCTTGTCTATCTGTCATGTACAATTTAAATAATCATCTTACTATATTATTTATCATTTATGTTCTTGCATTTGCTTTTCTAGTAGTTTATATAATATATTAGTGTAGGCCTAGATCATACTAGGCCTACTAGTAGGGTATTCTCTACTATACTGTAACAGGAGCAGCTGTACTCTTAATATAAAATACATTAGTATTTAAGTTAGTTTGTAAAATTGCCACTGTAAAGAGCGAAAGCTCATTTTGGTCAATAAACACATTACATTACATTACTACCCAACTCATGGGAGATGAGAAGTGATTGGATTTTTCCATGTGTTCTTTCAGTAATGACAGCTACATTGCAGTCTTCTGTTCGGTTATTATCATGGATATAAACAGTCACAACAAATAGCAGTTTAATGAAGGTGTGTCTTAAGTCTCGGTAGCTCAATTGGTAGAGCTATGGCGCGTTAAGCCAGAGGTTCTAGGTTCGATCCCCAGTCGGGGCATACTTTTATTACAACAACTATCATTGACTACGAAAATGTAGTTTATTGTTGTTTCTGCATCTATGTAATTAGATTTATTTAGTTGTCCTCCTTCATAAATCAGTTTTTTATAACTGAATAGGATAGACGTTAAATAAATAAATAAAAATAAATAAATAAAGACTAATAATAATAATAATAATAATTAATAATGAATATTAGGTTTTTAAGCATAAGCCCGCTTTAAGGACATAGTTATTGATTCATAGCAGTTGTCGAAAAAGTTTGCCCCGACTGGGGTTCGAACCCAGAACCTCCGGCTTAACGTGCCATAGCTTTACCAATTAAGCTACCTAGCAGTTTCGTAAAGGTTTGTTCTGTGGTCCCGGTAGCTTAATTGGTAAATCTATGGCACGTTAAGCCGGAGGTTCTGGGTTCGAACCCCAGTCGGGGCAAACTTTTTCGACAACTGCTATGAATCAATAATAAAAATATAATAATAATAATAAAAATAATAATAATAATAATTATTGATACATACCAGTTAACTATGTGTTAATAACTATGTCCTTAAAGCGGGCTTATGCTTAAAATCTTTATATTAATAATAATAATAACAAATTATAATGAGGACATAACTGTGTTAACAAAATACTATATGACTTTGTAGAAAATGTTATGTGTAGGTATAGTATGACGTATATTTATTTACGCAAGTAGGGGCCTTGGTATATTTTAAATGATCAAATTCATAAAGTGGGATGTGGCCATTATGTGAAGCTATTAGTCAATAGTAGCCTATTACATGCAACATTCTACTTTTTAAAATTTGAGTGGTCAAAATAAGGGTGCGACCATTACTCGAAGGCGGCCTATAATCAAGTAACACGGAAAAGGCTAAAAGCAAATTTAGAAGGATGACAAAAAACAGCAGACATATTTACAACAATGTTGGGGAGGAAATGGGTAGATGCGCATAAGAGGATGCTAGTACATTCTAAAGAAGAAACTCAAATAAAACTTCAATAAATGATCTATTGCTGGACATTACTAATTTATATTAAAAATAGCCTATCTTATTTTAAGCAACTCACCTATTTTTGTTGTAGGGTTGATTGACTAAAGGAGAAGTCATCATCATCTTGACACCTTCCATGATTCCCCACTTGCCGCTCTCAAGCGCGTCGTCATCCTCGCTGCCAAGAAACCACATGGGACGTTTTTGAACTACATCGCTTTTCTTTTTATGAATTGTTTGCGATTCAATTATTAACGGTTTCGTACCGACTGCACTGGGTTTGTTTGCAACTACCAGTGGTTTACTTTCAATAACGACTGGATTTCTTATGATGAGCGGCTTATTTTCCATCACTAGAGCTTTGCTTTCCACAATGACAGGTCTACTTTCTACGGCGGTTGGTTTCTGTTCGATTGCAAATGGTTTGCTCTCCATCACGAGGGGTCTACTTTCGACCAATATCGGTCTGTTGTCGACGACCGTGGCCCGGTTTTCTGTGACTGCCATCTGACCAAAGGCATTATGAGTCGATACGCTCTGAGAGGCGGTCGCTGGCTGATCGTCCAGACAAAGAGGGAAACAAGACTCCTCCATGTTTACCAACTCCTCAAACGAGTTCTGAAACACAAAAGGAACAAATAAGTACTATAGTTCGTCTATTTTCGCTATAGCGATTTCGGAGAGGCACGGATGGCAAAGGACAACATGACAATAGAGCTTAACACCTTGATGCTGATAGGAAACAGCGGGAATCCAGGGAAGGTCGATTTTGCCCAATAAAGGGGTAGGAGACGGGCATTGACGGCATAAGAAGTAAGCGAACTTGGGATTTTATACCTGTTATGAACCCATTTCCAAGCTATTGTCGTCCAAATAATTTATTCATCGTACATTTTTTTTAATACTACAATTGGCTAATAACGTGGTTCAAATTATGTAGCTCAAATTATGAAATGTGTTTTTTTGCCGAGTGTCTACGATCAAAACTGACCGAGATACGGATCATTGTTTTATTGAATGTAGATATTTGAAATAACAACAATTGTCTATAAATCGGTCAGTTTTGATCGTAGACAATCAGCAAAAAAACACATTTCCTAACTCAGGCTACACATTTGAACCACGTTATTAATTAATTGAAATTCTACAAAAAAATGTCCTATGAATAAATTATTTTGATCACAATAGATTGGAAAAGGTTGTACGACAGGTATAAAACCATCAGCCTGCTGGGATCAGCGCTACCATAAATCTAGTTGACATCTTGTCAAGTGTAAACACTTGTAGGCGGTGTTATAACAATGCGTCAATAGCAGTCAAAGGCCCTTCCGAAATCGCTATAGCGAAAATAGACGAACTATAATAAATGATACATACAATAGGTATTGAAAATGGAAAAAAAGTACATAACTGAAAAATACAACAATGTTTGCAGATCTCTAGAAGCATGTACCTATTTTTGGTAAAAACAAAATTTATGACATTAAAAACCCAATTTTCACTGCATATTCACCACTTTTGGGCCAAAACCCCCCTCACAAAAGTCATGAATTTTCACCACAAATACTTGCTTTTTTTCCTTAATAACTATGTAATTCTACTGTAACCTGCTGATCCTTCACAAGATACATGACTTTGAACAAAATTTTGAATGATAGTTTTACTACAGCTTTTGCTTATAATGAAAACAAAAATTGCTTCATAAAGATTGCACCTTATAATGTGGAAATGTTTAATGCAGGTCTAGTTACTTGTCACAGGTGTAGTCGGGGTTAAGAAAGTAAGTCTACTCACGTGGATGGTGCTGTCAGAACAAGGGCTCTCAGGGATGGCTGCCAATTCTGATTCCGTGTCGTCAGCTTCAATGGAAAAGCTACGAAAATAAAAGTGTTAATTGTGCGAGACTTGGACCAACAAAAAGAGGAAAATTTTCATATTATTTTAAAACTACGTAATTTCTTCAGCCTAATTTAATCACACATTTCAATTTCCCAAGTTTCATATACCTATGCAAAAAAATTGAACACAAATATAGGACAGAGAAATATGAAAGCAAACAAATATGTTGACCATTACAAAGAAGTATTGGGCTAATAGATGGAGGGTACCAAAAATTAACAATGTACCATATGGTATGACCATGGTTGGATGAGCAAAGCAAGGACTTCAATGCTATTTCACTTACCCCAAGAAAAATAGCTAGGGTGTTTTTTGTCTAGTTTGTTTTGTTGTACCGGGCAAACGGCATATGCGATCTCGATGAAAATTGGAGGGGGCCTTCGAAATCTCTGAACTTATATCTGCCAAGTCTTTGGGTACAACCAAAATAATATTTCTAATGAATATCGTACTTTAACACACAAAAAAATGTAATAAAATATTTTGTGATATTTGGTCTGATTCTGACTTAACGGGTGGGGCTAAAACGTTCATATTTTACATGGACATGAAGGTAATGGTGATGTAGTGCCTTTTGAAAGAAAAAGTTAGCCAGAATTCAAAGAAATAAAGGTTTTAATATAAGCCTTTTACAGGGCCGTGTATAATTAACAAATAATCACCAACAATGCATACAAAAAGCAAGTCTTTGGGCCCCGAGATATTTTACATTCTATTAAAACTTAAATTAAAACTTATGACCTTGGCCACTACTTACTTAAAAACAAATTTTCGGGCGAAACTTCCTCACCCATCATCTATTGTTAATTTTTTTTTACATTCAAATTTTCGGGTGAAACTTCCTCACCCATTATCTATTCTTAATTCGTTTTTAAGTAAGTAGTGGCCTCGGTCATAAGTTTTTAATTTACGTTTTAATATTGTTCCGGGCTAATAAGCTCTTTTTATAGATTACATTTTATTGTTAATTGGTATTACCATAGCAATTAATACTTCTTTATAAAAAAATGTCATAGTAATTTAACAAAGATAAGTTTGCAATGGAACTTGAAAACGTAATTAGATTTCACACAATAAAAAAACTTAGCAATCATTGGACAGAAATAGTCAACCAAAAAAGCTCATCCATCAACGCGACTGGAAAAAGCGTTCACAAAGTGGCCTAGTGTATTAAATTATGACTATGAGTAGTTTAATATTGTACTTGTGTGAGAGAGACAGGACTCAACAGCTTACCTGGAGGTGTAGGGAGAATCCACAAGAGAACACAAACCCACTGACACAAATTCATAATTCAACAAAACTAGATTCAGAAGTAGTAGTTGTACATGTTGTGAGGCTACTTATATAAATTATTAACATGTTCTCGATCAAGGCTTGCCTACTCCACTCCAGGTACGTATCTTTCATACTCAACGTAATCCACCTTACACTGACCGATGTAAAACTATGGCTGCAAATAAATACCTACAAATACATTTCAACTAATAAAACTGTAGGCCTACTTGTATTTGATAATGTTTAAGAAGTCTAACTAAGAAGGTAATTAATTAATAATTAATTAGAAATTCCAGGTAGGAGACCAAGGGGCGGCTACGACAACAATGGCAGAATAGGCTACTAGCACCTACGTCACAAATCGAGGGGAATGAGGGGTATTCTCCGCTTAGAGCCCAACTGATGGACAAGCAACCATCGTTTCGCAAGTGGACGCCTGCTGAACGTCGCACAACTTATCACGCTCTAACTTTTACCCTATTCATTATTGGGAAAAAACTTAAGAGGAATAATATTTAGCAAATATTTCATTCCTTCTAATAGCGATCATTTTGAATTTTTAGACAGACGTTAACGTGTTATATCGATGTGCGTATTGAAATAACATTTAAAACTGTTACTTGAATTTTATGAAATTAAATAAAACAACTTCAATTGACAAAAACCTAGTGATCGGATTTTCACAAGACCTCTTTCAAAAAATTCATCGGACTGTTTATAAGACAAGAAATAAATAAACTTTCTAAATAGAAAGTGCACAGAACGAAAATTTATAGCATAGGGTAATATGCATGGTATGTGTTTTCATCTAAAATACGCGCTTTTGACGTGCGGATGAGCCGTGAAAAACTGCACGCTATGCTGTAAAATTTCGTTCAGTGCATTTTCTATCGAGAAAGTTAACTTATTTCTTTTCTTATTAGTTGGATGCATATTTAGAGAGAATTCTTGTTGAAATCCGATCAGTAGTTTTTTATCAATTGAAGTTGAGAAGACTTAAAGTTGTTGATAAATTTGTCATTTATAATGCGTAACTTGTTATAACAAGCTAACGGTTCTGTTAAAAAAAATCGAGATAATCGCCATTAGATGAAATGATGTTTGCTAAATATTATTACTCTTTAAGTTTTGTCCAAATAATGAATAGGATAAAAGTTAGAGCGTGCTCTTTGTTGAGCCGTTCACCAAACTTGCGAAATGAGGCTGCTTGTCCATCAGTTCGATTCGCGGCCACTTGCCGGCGAGCTGTGACGTCACGTGAGGCTTCCCTACAGTGTGAGAAAAGATGTGGAACAGCGAGGAGGAGACTGGAATGTGGTGGAAGGAGAGGTAACCTTGTCTGGATTGGTAAAAATATTATAATTTATTCTTTTAGTGAGTTTGGCAAACATAGAAATTTGTATAAATAGATTGTAGAAACCGGAAAGTTAAGATACGAAGACTTATAAAGGGAGATTCATAATGACAATGAGTTATCCGCAATAGAAGAGTGTACCTGGATTCCGGAGGCTTATGCGGGGCCTTCCCAGGCTTGTAGCACTGCAAATCTTCCTCCCAGTGTGTCTCCATGCTACCAGCTCCATGAGCCTTCTGATGGTAGAGAGCCTGCCCCTTACCTGCCGTCATCAAACACAAGCAAAGTTACGAGTTTGCATGGATTATATATTTAAATTTAACACATTCTGTCTCTATGCAGAATAAAATGTGTTGATTCTGAATATCTAGGGCTATGCGAGCCTAGAATTTTTAAGTAGAGCCGAGCCGAGAATTAAAAAAAGCTTGATTTTTGAGCCGAGCAGAGCTTTTTCAAAGAAAAAAAAGTTAAAAAAAAAATTGTTAGGCTACATATTTTCTAGGGATGACATCGAGTACCCGGTTCTAGAAATTACCCGAAGCCGACTATAAGATCAGGGTATTTTTCGCTACCGTTTTTAGGCTAATTCACGGGTTTATTATTTTACGCGCTACGTCGATGCGGTCTTTCCCGCGGAGCCTGCCTGCTGCCTGCAGAGTCGATAAAGAAGACCCGGGGAAACTTCTTTGTCGACTCTGCTAAAGGGTAACTTGAATCGACAACAGAGCGGGTTGTAAGCCAACACGTGACACCTGCGCGAACTAGGTGCGCGTTCGATCGATCCAACCAACTCAACTCGCAGCTGACGAAGAACAAAGATGGTCGGTGTGGAACTAGGTGGAAGAAGAATTATTGCGATGTGATCATATTTCTACGGTCATGACGCATTGGATTGTTATTCTTTGGCTTATCTCCTTTCTTTCCCAGGCTTATCGTGCGACAAAAGCTTCAGCGCGGGCGATAGTAGTGATAGGTTTTCCCACATGAGAGAGAGAGAGACACGTTTGCATTCTACTGCATTGAGGTTCTACTGAGTCGAGTCGCATTGACTGTTGATTGCTAGCTCAGGCTGCCGCATTCTTCCGCAAAAGTCTTTGTTGACAAGACTCTCTGTTGAGTGTTGATGAAAATGAGCACGTGTACTGCGTGTTTTTGTAGGCTCGGCTCGAATAAATTGAGCCTAAAGCCAAGCTCGGCTCAGCTTGAATAAATCGAGCCTAATACTAAGCTCGGCTCGGCGCGAGCTCAAAACTGAAGCTCGAAAAAGCTCGAGAAATCGAGTACTCGCACAGCCCTATGAATATCACATTCATTTTCTTTTTATATATAGTTGTTGTCGGGAGGTCGTCAAGGCAAGGGGGGTAGCTTGAAATGTCCTGATAATATATAAAAATTATATACTTTTTTTGGATTTAAAACACTATTTTTCTGTCTAAAACTTGTACGTCGCAATGACATGCACATGAGTGTAAAAAAGGCTTATAAATACATAAAATAAAAACTATAAATGAGAAATTTGCTATTGGGTCATTCCATATCAAATCAACACAGTAAAGCACAAAAAATGACCTCACCCCCTCCGATTTTGAAACAAATCGGCACATCTACTCAAACCCGCAAATAAAAAATATATTTTTTTTTTGTTTTTTTAACCCAAATTTGGGTTTTTGAGCCACCCGCAATTCAAAAACCATACGAGATACTACGAAAAAATTTAAAATATATTTTTTATTTGCCGAGGATGTGCCGATTTTTTTCAAAATCGGAGGGGGTGAGGTAAACTGGCGTGTTGATTTGACCTGCAATTACCCTATTTTGATTATATTTTGATAAAAATTTAAAACACACTGTTAATGGCCATTCCATTATAACGTAAACCAAGGCACGTCTTGAGGGACCTCTGGGCGAGCACTGCACCTGTCACAGATGGTGTGATATGACCTTCGACTTTTGATACGTACAAAATTATCATGTCATCTCATTTTTGTTTGTTCGTTATTCCAAACAGGTTATTTGAATTAAATTGCACATGCGGGCGTCATTACATCGATTAAAAATCTGAGTCTAATTTAAATGCAATTAGGCCTACTTGTAGAAAGTACAAACTCACCAGATTTTGGATTGATAGATACGTGGGCACGCTCATCTGAAGTCCCATACAGAGGGGACAAGGGAGGTGTCTCAAACTTTTCTCCGTGGTCCCCGTCGCCACCCAGCGAAGGCTGGCTGACATCTTGAAAACACAACAGAAAGATATTAAATAAATGTAACCCTAGAGCTACTGGTAACATACTAGTACATACTTTAGTAGCTGGATAACAAGTATGCTATTCATTGCTCAAACAAATAGGCTTGTCTACGTCAAAATGACTCTCGACACTTGGTGAGCGCACAAGGCCCTGACCAACTGATATACTTTCGGCAATATTTTACGGTTTTTTAAATGTTGAAAATGTTGACTTGTGCACCAAGTAAATAAACTCTTGGGTTCCAATCTGCATAAGCAAATGATGAGCAAAGATGTGATTACAGTAGAATGACTAAGTACAACTTGTTCTAAATTTGTTTATTATGGTACACTTCTACAATTTTTGGACCGAGTTCCAGGTACCTCAAAGTGCCAAAATTGATAATTGTTTTGAACTTTTGTTTCAAAAACACTTTTTTTTTTTGAATGAGGCAATCAATATCATTGGATGCGGCTGTAATTAGTCAGCTCTCTGCAGACCATATTGTGTTTTTGAGACTGCGGAGGGCAAAGTTTTACTTTTGTTACATTGTTCACAGGGAAGCAAAGCTGCTACACTTTGTTCACACACATATTTGTTTTTGATGGTAGGTAGAAGATCTAAAGAATAAAAAGCAATATATATCTAACATAAGTTGAAAAGAGTAGATAAAATATTAGTTCTTTACCTCTGGAGCGATTGGCTGGTTGACCCGTGACAACAGCTGCCGGGATGCGCCGACATATATGGTGTTGTGCGTCTAGCGTGTTGAGAACAATCCGTACCAAAGATTGAATTTGCGAGCAGGTTGGCTGTTGGCTGTAGTTATACTAGAGAGTAAACACAATGTTAACTAAACTAAACTAAAGGTGTATAAACAAAAACAAAATCATATAAGTCCCCACAGTAAAAACTGGTCTTGTTACTGAGTGCGTAGTCTAAATTTGTTCTATAGAATTTGCAGTGGACAAATTTTCACAGAATAAAGTGAGTAATGTCTTAAGGCTATTGTACCGCCTCTGGCCGATAATTTGAAAATCGAAGAAACATGTCTGAAAAGTTTGCTGAATGAAAGAAGGCCTTTTAAACTAGTGATGTGAATTTACCGTAAATTTAAAACTCAAGTAATTTACCGGTAAAATTACCGAAAAACGGTAAAATCGGTAAAATTTTGATTTTAGCCATATTAAGCATATTAGCATATACGTAAATAGTTTTTTGTGATGAGGAAGGTGTATATTTTTTAGTTTTTATATGACATTTTTTTTTGCTCCTTTTGATCAAAAGACCGATTTTGGCGGCAAGGCTTTGAAATGTTGAATTTGAAGTTTTTTTTAGAAAATGTAGATACGAGGTTTTGCAAATGTAGATACGAGGTTTTGCCACTTAGGTATCGATATATTCACCCTTATATTTATTTACTGTTCCATACAAAGAACAAACTAAACAATAATGTATTAATTTAATTATCTTTGTACGTTTGGTTAAATAAATAATTAAAATAAAATATTAATTAGATTTGAATTAATGATTTAGCCTACTCAGCTAATGAAATAGTGGAGTATGTCTAGGCACAGAAAAGCTCTTATTCAGATTTATTGATAGAATTTTTCCAAGTGTTAAAATTGACTTATTTCTATTGCATTCTTGTTGTGTAGGTTCTTATTAGTCTTTAGAATATTATAATGATGGGATTTTTTTTTAAATTTTACCATTTTACCAACATGCTTGGTAAATTTACGGGAAATTCTCTGACCGGTAAATTTACCGTCAGGTAAATTTACCACTCAAATCACTACTTTAAACTAACAGAAAAAAAATTGTGAATTTTTTTGGGCGGGACATAACCTCACTTTTGGAAATTATATTTAGATTTTTGGACAAAAGTGTGATATACAAGACTAGTTCAAAATTAAATTTTGAGAATCGGTTTTCTGGACATAGTTCCTAAACACCTTTAGCTACAACTTGACTATAGCTTAAATAGTTTTCTGAAAATAACAGTTGGTATACGATTTTTTTTGTCAAGCGGTACAAATACGAGTTTTGTACCGTTTGACAAAAAAATTCGTACACCAACTGTTATTTTCAGAAAACTATTTTAGCTATAGTCAGTTGTAGCTATAAAGGTGTTTCGAAACTATGTCCAGAAAACCGATTCTCAAAATTTAATTTTGAACTAGTCTTGTATATCACACTTTTGTCCAGAAATCTAAATATAATTTCCAAAAGTGAGGTTATGTTCCGCCCAAAAAATTAACATTTTTTTTCTGTTAGTTTAAAGGTCTTCTTTCATTCAGCAAACTTTTCAGACATGTTTCTTCGACTTTCAAATTATCGGCCAGAGGCGGTACAATGTAACAATAGCCTTAACTGGAAATATTTTATAACGTTCTGTAGAACGAGCAGTTAATTACAAAAAATGTATCAATTGTTTCGGGAAATAATCGTATCTATCAATATATCAATCATCAAACGACAACCCTAGTTTTAACCATCCAAATCCTGACAAATTGAGTACAATGTATAAAGTAAGAGACAAGTAACAACTAGCATAGATCTATCCAACACTAGAAAAGCCTGGCCAAAACCGGATAGGTCGAGTAGACCCAAATGCAAGTGATTGACCATACATGAGTGTAGAGTGAGCGAAGATAAAAAGTGGTAGTGCGGGGCGGCAAGGTAAGGCCGAACTTGGCTATTGTAAACTTATTGGGGACTGTGTTTGTCACGCAGTCAACTTGAACCGAGCAAATACAGCCACCAAGTCTATGAATAAACTCGAACCATTGCCACGTGCATGGAATGGCACAGGCCAGAGCGGTTGTTTGATACATTGCCTCAACTCACACTTGTAGAGAAGTGTACGACCTGACTGCATAGCCGCAGTAGCGCGGTAGTTGGCTAAGCACAGAAGGCAAGCTGCGAGAAACCCTGTTTTAACCGACGTAGGAGTAGAATACAGAAGCCGAGCGCGAACAGTGCCGGTTTGGTAAGTACAACGATAAAACGGGAGCGGGGGTGGCCCGCCGAAAGGCGGCACCCGATGGGCTGTAGGGGATCCGGCAAGCGGTGTTGTACATTGGTACTAGGCCTGTAGTGGTAGCCATGGCTCAATACCCGAGGAGTGGGGTTTCCCACAGAGGCGTTTGGGTGGCAACCAAGGAGTGAGGGAAGCCCTGTTGCAAGCGCGGACAGTACTGCAGTAGCATCAGACAGACCAGAGCGCGTTAAATACTTTGCTCACTCCCCTTTGGGTAGAAAAGTACGACGACTGCCATGACCCAGCAGGGCGGGTGTGTGGCCCAAGTCCCACAGAGTAAAGGTGGGCACCGGGAAAGGGGGAACCCCTGTTGCAAGGGGACAGTCTGCGTAGCATGGGGGGACGGGCCGGGAGCGTTTTTTTGGATACAGGGGCTCAACTCACCTTGTAGAAAAGAAACGACGATTTGCCATGCCCCAGCAGTGGGGGTTTGGGGGGTGGCTCCAAGTACCACAGAGTAAAGGTCGGCACCTGCGAGAGAGGACCCTGTTGCAAGCGGGGCCCAGTACTGCAGTAAATAAACCAGGCCAGAGCGGTGTTGATACTTGCCCCAACCCCACCTTGTGAAAAGGTAGGGACGCTGCCAGGACCAGCAGGGGGCGGGTGTGGGGCTCCAAGTACCACGAGTAAAGGCCCGGAAACCTTTCGAGAAGGACCCTTTTTTTGCAGCGGGACAGTACGGGCGTGCATCGGGACAGGCCAGAGGGGTGTTGATACATTGCTAAACTCACCTTTTAAAAAGTACAAACGACTGCCAGGGAGCCACAGGGGCCCGGGTGTGGGGGCCCCAAGTCCACAGAGAAAAATTCGGCACCTGCGGAGGGGACCCTTTTTCAAGCGCGGACAGTACTCCTTACATAAAAGACGGGCCCAAGACGGTTTTTGAAAACATTCCCTCAACCACCTTGTAGAAAATTAGACGCTCCATGACCCCCAAAAAGGGGGCGGGTGTGGGGCCCTCCAAGTCCACGAGTAAAGGTGGGCACCTGCGAGGGGGAGGCCCCCGTTGCAAGCGCGGAAACCAGTACGGGCCGTAGCATCAGACAGGCCAGGGGCGGTGTTGATAACTTGCTCAACTACCTTGTAGAAAGTACGACGCTGCCATGAGCCAGCAGTGGCGGGTGTTGGCCCCAAAGAAACCACGAAAAAGGTGGGCACCTGCAAAAGGGGAAACCTTTCCCCAAACGGCGGACAGTACTGCAGTAGCATCAGACAGGCCAGAGCGGTGTTGATACATTGCTCAACTCACCTTGTAGAGAAAGGGAAACCCCGACTGCCATGACCACATTTTGGGGGGGGGTGGCCCCAAGTACCACAGGAGTAAGAGGTGGGGCCCCTGCGAAAAGGGGCCCCCTGTTGCAACCGCGGAAAATACTGCAGTACACAGACAGGCCAAGGGGTTTTTGATAAAATTGCTAAACTCCCCTTTTGTAGAAAAGTACGACGACTGCCATGAGCCGCATTGGGGGTGTGTGGCTCCAAGTAACCGGGGGGATTTTTAAAGGGGCCGGAAACCGGGCGAAGGGGACCCTTTTTGCAAGCGCGGACAGTCTGCAGTACATCAGACAGGCCAAGGGGTTGTTGATACATTGCCCCAACTCCCTTTTTAGAGAAAAAGGCGACTGCCATAGCCGCATTGGCGGGTGGGTGGCTCCATTCCACAGAAAAAAGGTCGGCCCCTTGCGAGAGGGGCCCCTTTTGCGGCGCGGACAGTACTGCAGTAGCATCGGGACGGCCAGAGGGGTGTTGATACATTGCTAAACCACCTTTTAGAGAAGTACACGACTGCCATAAAGCCCAGCAGTGGCGGGTGTGGGGGCTCCAAGTCCCAAAACAGAGTAAAGGTGGGCACCGCAGAGGGACCCGGGTTTACAAGCGCGGACAGTACTGCAGTAGCATCAGACAGGCCAGAGCGGTTTTTTGGGATCATTCTCAACTCCCCTTTTGTAGAAAAGAAAGGGAACGACTGCCTTTGACCAGCAGTGGCGGGTGTGTGGCTCCATTTTTCCCAAACAGAAAAAGGTCGGCACCTGCGGAGAGGACCCTGTTCAAGCGGGGACAGTACTCCCAGTAGCATCAAAAACGGGCCCAAGACGGTGTTAAATACTTGTTTCAACTCACCTTGTAGAGAAGTACGACACTGCCATGACCCAGCAGGGGGCGGGTGTGGGGCCCAAGTAAAAACAGGGAAAAGGTGGGCACCTGCGAGGGGGGAACCCTGTTGAAAACGCGGACAAACTGCAGTACTTTAGACGGGCCGAGGGGTTTTTTGATACTTTCTAAACTCCCCTTGTAGAAAAGAAACAAACGACTGCCATGAGCCAGCGGGTGGCGGTGGGGTGGCCCCAAAGTACCCCCGAGAAAAGGGTTTCGGCCCTGGAGAGAGGACCCTTTTTGCAAGCGGGGACAATATGCAGTAGCATCAGACCCCAGAGGGGTTTTTTGATCCATTGCTCAACTCACCTTGTAAAAAAGTACGGGGACTGCCATGAGCCAGAAAGTGGGGTGTGGGGCCCCAAAGTACCACAGAGAAAAGGTGGGCCCACCTGCGGAGAGGACCCCTTTTGCAAGGGGCGGACAGAAACGGGCAGTGCACCCAGACAGGCCAGAGCGGTGTTGATCCATTGCTAAACCCAAACCTTGTAAAGAATTACGACACGGGCCAGACCCCATGGGGGGTGTGTGGCCCCAAGTCCCCCAAAAGAGTAAAGGTCGGCCCCTTGCAAGGAGGACCCTTTTTGCAAGCGGGGACAGTACTGCAGTGGGCATCAGACGGGCCAGAGGGGTGTTGATCACTTGCTAAACTCACCTTGAAAGAGAAGCGACGACTCCCAGGGCCAGCAGTGGGGGGTTGGGGTGGCCCCAATACCACAGGTAAAGGCCCGGCCCTGCGAGAAAAGGACCCTTTTGCAAGCGGGGACAGTACTGCAGTAGCATCAGACGGGCCGAGCGGTTTTTATCATTCCCAACCCCCCTTTGTAGGGGAAGTACGACGCTGCCATGAGCCGCGGGTGGGGGTGGTGTGGCTAAAAGTCCCACAGAGAAAAGGGTCGGCCCCTTCGAGAGGGGGCCCTGTTGCAAGGGGCGGACAGTACTGCAGTAGCATACGGGGTTGGGCCCCAAATCATCCCCCCATCAGGTGGTTCTGATCCAAAAACTGGGGTGGGTTTTGGCCACGAACACTTTAAATACGGGGCACACCTACAACAGTTTGCCTACCTAGTTACCAATAAATATTTTATCAATAAAATAAAATCTAAAAATTTTAAATTTTTTTAAAATTTCACCATTCTTTTAGTAAAAATATCTAAGACACTAGTTACTTTTCCCTTCCGAACAAGGGCACTACAGTGGAACCTCGGTCAAATGATTTTTTAAAAGGGACGGAAGGGGAAAAATTTTGCAGGCAGGAAATCTTTTCCAAACAAGAAGCACAAAAAAATTTTAATTTTTTGATTTACGTACGGGGTTTTTTTTTTTTTTTTTTTTTTTAAATTGTTTTTTAGCGCATATCCACGCGTCAGCTGGTCCTGGTAAATACTTCTCTGGGGCGGGTTTTCATTTAAATTTCATTTAAATTTTTTATTTTCGTAATTTTTGCCCGTTAAAACCCTAAAGCTGGCCCCTGGGTATATTAAAATGTCATTGCCCCATCCGGCATTCTAAAACAAAAAAAGAAAATTTCCTACAACCATTCTGTACAAATAATAAATACAAAAAAGGCAAAAACCCCGCAACCCTTTTATGTAAAAAACAATTCAACCAGGGAAACCCCCAATCTTTGGGTTAAAAATTATTTTCAAATTTGGGTAAAAAAAAATTTGTAACATTTAACAATTTTGTAGCTTTTAAAGCATTATAAAAACACCCCCTTTTTTGGTTTGTTTTGGTTAAAAACTGTAAAATATCCTTACGAAAAAAAAATGCTTTTTTTGACTGGCCCCCTTTGGTGTATTTTCTCTATCTGCTTATCCTTTATTTCCTATTTCTCTAATCCCCTTTTGGGGAGCTTTTTTTAAAATTTGTTTGGCCTGTAATAAAAAAACCCCTTTTTGGGTACCATTTTGTTTACTGCGTGGGGGGGTTAAAATCCCCCCTATGTCTTGTGTTAAAATGGTGAATGTCTTTTTTTTAACGTTTGGCCCTCTGTCTGTCGGCTGTTTAATAATTAGTTTCAAAAATTAAATATATATGATCTGGTACCTTAAAATCTCTAATTCAATGATGTTGCCACACAGGACTCTCTGAAGGCGTCCTTCCTATTACCTTATCGTTTTTTTTTGGTTATATGAAAATGCCCCCAGGTGAGTGGTGCTTTCCCCATTTGTTTTCCAATCTGAGTAGTGACTCGAAATATGCTGATATGAAATTTTAGCTTGTTTCTTCCCTTTGTGGCTGCCTTAATCCCCTCAATGAAAAAGAGGGCGGGAACTTAATTTAGAACTTATTTTGGGTTTAAAAATTGGTTTTCCCCCAGTTTAGTTTTCATCTTGTTCCCCCCAGGAACCCTGTTTTGGGTTCTGGGCTCTTTTTTTTATCTTTTAATTTTTGAAATTTTGGGGAAAATGTTTTTATAGGCTTTTTTCCAAAATGGAACTAAATAAAGCATTTTTTAGTCTCATTTATTTCTAACTTTTTTGGGCTACCAGCCTTTGGGGAAAATTTAAATTTTAATAATAATTACTGCTTCCCCTCTCGAGGCTTTTTCCCGACTTTATTAAAAAGCAGCGCTGTTATGTCGTCCCGCAAAAAGAATTAACGTTATTTCTTTAATATATTTTTTGTAGATCATTTATTAAAAAAGGAAGAGGGGAGGACTAAAACCGAACCCCTTTTGGGAAATCCGGCCCCCATTTTCTAACCAGTTTTTAAGAGAATTTTGTACAAAGCCCCCCTCTTAAATTTTATCTTTTTTTTTTCTTTTTGTTTTTTTTCCCCCAAGATACGATTTAAACCCCCTTCCATGCCCCCCCTCTTATACCATAGAAATCCCACTTTCTAAAAAAGTAAAATTTTGGTCAACACAGTCGAACGGGTTTGGTCAGATCGCAAAAAAAAAACCCCCCGCAATTCTCCCCCCTTAAACCATTGCTTTTTAGATAAGATTTTTTCCCAAATTTTGCTAGAGCCGTTTATATTTTGATTTGGTTTTTTTTTGATAACCATGGTTTTTATTTGGGTATTACTATTATTTCCAGGAACTGGGCACTTTGGGAAATTTGTTTTTCTAATGATTCCCCCCACCTTTTGGGAAATATTGGCAAAAATTGAGATTGGCCTTAAATTTTTAATATTCCCCTGGGTCCTCTTTTTTTTTTAAAGAGGAGAGGGCCCCGGATTTTGCCTTAGATTATTTTTTGGGAAAAATACCAGTCTCTAGCGAGTTTTAAAAATTATGGGTTTAAAGGCCCTTTTTTTAAGTGAACGGGTTTTTTTTTTTTATTCGTTGAATGTCCCTTCCCACCCCCCAAGGGTGTTTTGTTTTTTAGGGTTTTTGGAAAATTTTCCACCCAAATCCCTTTTTTTTGAAACCGGGGTCAAAATCAACGGTTTTCCCCAACGGTTCACTATTTTTTTTTTTATCCTCTTTCCCTTGGGGCTTTTGTCCTCCCCCCTTTTTGGTTATTCTCTTTCTTTTTTGGCTGGTCGTCCCGGGCCACCGATTTTGAAAGCATTTTTCAAAAAAAGTTTAAAATTTTGAGGCAACCTCTAGTGGGTTTTTTAACATACCGGTCCGTTTTTTTGTTTTCCCCCCAATTTGCCCGTTTAATGTTTTTTAATTGGTTTTTTTTATTTGTTGAAACGTTTCTTTTTCGTACTATTTGCCAAATGGTCTACTTTTATTTTTAGCTTTTTTTAATAAAAATTTTTTATTATTTACCCCGTTTTGCCTTTTTTTCAAGCTTTTTTTTTATTTTTATTTTAAAAGGGGCCCGTACTTTAACTTTTTTTCCATATCATTATGGTATTTCCCTTTGTGGGTGGAGTTGTTTAAAATTGTTTTTTCCAGTGTTTTTTAGCTGCGGAGTAAACCCAAATTTTTGTTTTATAGTCTGTTTTTTTCCGTTTTGGGAAAAAACCCCTTTGTAGTGACTTTTTTAAAAATGCTAAGAAAAGTATTGTTTTTTTATTTGTATCTACTGCAGTAAGGGACCCCCACCCAAATTTCATTTGGGAAGGGTTAAACCAAAAAATTTTTATATTTTCATCATTAAAAGACCTCCCCTGAAATTTTTATAGTGTCCCTTTGAAAAGGGTTTGGCAAGTTTTCTTTTTTAAAAGTAATCACTTGTGCATTATGATCCGAAAATGTGGTTGGAAATTTTGTTCATGAAAGTCTTTTTCATTTTCATTGGTTTTTTCTATGTTGTTCAAAAAGCGTTTTGTGACTTGTTTTGTGCCCGGTGTTTCCCCGGTTTTTTTATTAAACCCCTTTTTAAAATTATATGGGTTTTAAATAAATTTGTTTTAAAATTACTTTTTTTTTTGGGTTTTTTAGCAAATCCCATTAAAATCTCCACATATGATCCTTATTTTTTTCCCCTTTGCAGTTTTCCCAAAAGTTATTAGTTTATCAAAGAATATCTCAACCTCCCCCTTTTGGTGGTCTGTATTAAAAAGGTTTTATCCCCCTTTTCTTTTTGATTTTCCCTTCCATCCCCCAATTCAATACTAGGCCCTTCAAAAAATGTTTTTCCATGTTAAAATTTGTTTAAGTCATGCCGTATGGTACCTTTCCTAACGAATTTTTTACAAAATACAGGTGCCCCCATAATTTTCCTTAATCCCAGTCGAGACGTTTTTCCAGTTCAAAGTCAGGTAATCTTAAAATGTCGAAATTCATTTTTTTGTTCCAGTGCTCTGGTCAAACAAATTACGTCATAAGGGGAAAACGTCCGTAAGGCACTGATTTTTATTAAATTTTAAACTGGGTTCCCAATACTCCTAATATTCTGATGCCCTGATTGATAAACCCAAAATGTCTCTGTGGCCTGGGGAAACCCCCTTTGGGGTTGGAAATTTTAACTTGCTCCTATTTTTTTCTACTGGTGTTAATTTTTTTGGGATAGGTCTCTGTTTTCCCCCATTCTGTTTTTTTATCTGCTATTGATTTTTAAAAAATAGTTTTTTCTTCTTTTAGTCCCCTTTATTTTTCTCCAATAAATTTGGGAGAAATCACCTCTGTTGTCCTTTTTAGTTTTCCGGGGGAGGCCTTTGTTTTGGTTTTTTGGGCAAAATTCCCCCTTTCCCCAACAGTGTTTTCCCAGTTTTATTTCCCCCCTGGTGTTAGGGTGGGAAACCCCTCTTTGCTGGGTGTCTTTAGGGTGAATATTTTTTTTTGGGTTAAAAAAGATAAAACCCTTAAAACTTTTTCCTACCCATTTTTTAAACCCCCATTTTCCTGTTGGAAAAAATTGTGTCAAAGTCTCTCCTATATAAAATGCCCCTCACCATATTTTGGGATCTTTTTGCCTTTTTTTTTAAGGGGAAAAACCTGCCCATATTTATCCCCCATTAAGTGGTCTGCACTTTTTGGGGTTTATTTTAAGTCATTGGTCCTACTTGGAGCATTATTTAAATTCTGGGGTTTGACCATTTGTGTCCCCCTTGTTCTATTTGTTTTTCCAAATTTTTTCAGTTTTTTTATTCCTGGGGACACTAACACCTACTGGCCCCTTCCTTTTTGCATACCTCTCCTGCCCATCTCCCCCATTGGGTCCCCCCTTAAACTGGACTTGCTGAGTTTCTTTGGGTGTTATCCCGGGTTTTTGCTTTTTTAAACCCCCGTGTATTTTCGACGGCATGTGTTTTGTTTTTGGCCATTTTGGCCTATCCTTTTTTTTCCAAAAATTTTTTTGTTGTTACGTTGGACCTTCTCGAGTTCCTCTTCTTCTAATTCCTGTTGTTTCGCTCCGTTTTTCCTTCTTGGGACCCCCACTGTAGGGTCGGGCCTGGCGTTTTTTACTAGGCCTAGTGCTGTTTTTTTCCCGACGGGTTTTTTGTCCAAATTTTCCCCCACCCTAACCTCCTTTTTAAAAATTTGACTATTTTGGGGGGTTCCCTTTTTTTATTTCTTCTTGTATTTTTTTATTATTTTTCCCAGTTCGCTGATTCTTTTCTGTTTTTTTGTTTATGACTTTCTCTTTACCTGTAAGCAGGGCTTTCCATAGGGCCTCATTCCTTTCCCAACCCTTTGAATGTGGTCTAGGGCACGCTGGGTCTTTAAAAGCGGAAACCTGCCTACTTGCGAGCCTTACCTAGGGGGTTTGGGTATTTCGGCATGTTTTCCCAATTTCCCTTTTTGGGCTGGGGGCCGGGCAAACTTGTAGGGCCCACCCGCACCCTTTGTGTTGCTCTTTCTTGTGGCTTGACCTAGCTCCGGCAACCCTCCTTGGCTTTTTCTTTTGGGGGCACTTGGCTACACGGTTTTTTTTTTCTGATTCTGTAAGGCCCCCAGGGCCCAGGCCTTTGGCCTCGGCCAAAGTTATACTAGTTTGGGTCGCCCATCCTTTCCTGCAATCCCCTAGCCCTCCCCTGTAGTTTTTACCTTCATTTTTGCTTTTTTTCCGATCTTGTTTCCGGGTTGGAGTTCCGTGCGATGCAAGACCAACCTTTATTTCCCAAAAAAAAAAAAAAAAACCCATCAAGATTGGGGCTCGCTCGCTCTCATTCCTCCTTTTTTCTCACTCCACACCTGGGTGTGGGGGTGCCCACTGTCCTTTAAACCCGCAAATCGCTTCTCTTTAGGCAGGCGGCCCGCCCCGGCTTGGTCATGCCTCGGGCGGGGATTCAGTGCGTATATTTTTTCATCCAAAGTTCTGTTTTTTTTTTTTGTTTTCCCGGGAAATCCCTTGCAGCGGGGTAATAAATAATTTTTAAAGCAATTTTGGGTAGGGGGGGTTTTACAAATTCATCTTTGAGGCGGGGAAAACTTTACTTTGGCCCCCTTTTAAGACTTAGGCGGAAATTTAACATTGGGTTTTAAAAAGGGAAAAAAAAAGGGACTTCCTAGTGAAATCGGCGATGGTGACGGGAAAAATCGTTTTTCAGCCTTGATCGTTGGGCGAAGTTCCAAATGTACTGTACCCCACATTTTTATGGGACAATTGAAAACTCTTAGCTTAAATATGCCACATTTTTGGGTAGAATTAAAGAAATACATCTAATAAAATTGCACTATTATGATTTTTTATTTTGCAAATTCAGGAATGCAGGGAGATTATCATACCTATAAGAAGCGTGGCCCAGTGTTAAAACATAAGTGTCAACGGTATTACTATGAAGTGTGAATCAACTCACCGCAACTTATTGGGTGCCACGTGGAAGGTCCTCTCGTTCTGGTTGTAGCCGAGCAGCAGATAGATGTGCTTGAGCACGATGGTCTGCGTCTTGGCAATGAACCTGTCGTCGCTGGGATGCGCCTGGTCGGAGCGCGACAGAAACTGAAGGAAGAGGAAGACCAACAGGTGGATCGTCTCGCGGTCGGCCTGCTCGATCTCGATCACGCGATGCAGGGAGCTCACGAGGTGGGCGTCGTCGCCGGAACTCAGGGAGTGGATCTGCCCGTCTGCCGGCACAACAACACGGTGAGCTCTCCCACACCCACTTCACCATTCACATGCGTGCGTTATATCAGGGACGTAATGAGTCTAGTGTTTTTACTACAGATATCAAATAGAAGTCTCAATTTTAGTTATGTTATCGATATTTCTCCATTTGGAAATAAAGTTGATTTGAACTTGGCTCAAACTATAGGCCTAGTCTCGAATGAAAATTCTCCGCTCTCACACTCCTAATAATATTAGCACAACACAAAGGTTTAGTAATTACTATTTGTTACAAGACAGTGCACAGAAGAAAGGTATAGAACAATAGAGGAAGGTATAATTTATAAAATTTGGAATAATTCAATTAAAACCATTTAGATAAAATTTCAAATAGCAAAAGCAAAGCACGAATAATGTGGGACATTGATGTGAAAACAGTAACGACACACATGGTTTGGAAAACGGGGATCTTTTTTATTTTTTATTTATGTTGGATCTTCATACAAAATTATCAGAAGAATGAAATCAATCACATTTTATTGAATTTTGCAAGTAAATTACTTTGAATATAGGTTTCTAAGCATAAGCCGCTTTGGGACATTTATTGATGAAAGCTTTTTTTTTATTCCCTTACTTAGTTTTTTTTAAGATTTCTATTTCCCGGATTTCAATACAAGAGTAC
>JAMZAV010007439.1:0-32456 GCA_024449915.1 Sweltsa coloradensis
AAGGGGTTTGAAAACCCTTGGGGACCCCGTAAATGATTTGCACATACTGCTAGGACACTTCACGATGGCTGAAGTACGTTGTTTTAAAAGGCTCAGGTACGTGGTAGGCCTAAACTTGTGAACATAGCCTTGCTTGTGGCCTCAGAGCTAGAGAGTGGCTCACGTCCCGAAAGCTGGGATTTCTGAAACCGAAACGTGATCCCGAAAAAGCAATGCGCATGCGCGGGGACTTGCGTTTTTTTCTCGCCGTCGCCGATTTCGTGTTGGGGTCGATAAAGAAGTTCTCAAAAATATCAATCTCTCATCTCAATGTTAAAAGTCCACATTTAAAATGTTTCTGTCAACAGATTACAATGAAATTGATCTGTTTGGATGCAGAAAAATCGCCGAATAATATTTAATCAATAGTAACAATAGATTTCATTTTACTCAAATAGGTAGGCCTAGTAGCGACTAACATAACCTAAAATAGTCTAGGGAGGCCTAGGCCTTTTGTGTAGGCCTAGGCTAGGCCATAGGCCCTATTAGATTTAGATATCCCTCTGGGGCTAGGCCTTGGCCATTGAGTTTGGGAGGGATTCCAAACTAATGCATTGGCTAGGATTTACTGTAGGCTATTTAATGCCTAGGCCTTGAACTGTAAATAACTTGGGCAAGGGCCTAGGCCTAATCTAGGTAGGCCCTAGGGCTAGACAGGCCTAGGCCTACCTAGGCCCTATGGGAAGCCACAAGGTGGGCTTTAGTATTCTGGGCCTCAATTCTGACCAAAAAAACAAGATGACGAGTTGCGTATACTGGGCTTCATATCAAAATAATATAGTTTCAATTATAGTCAATCTGTGCGAACTGGGTCTCAATTTTGTGAATATTAAACGACAATTTAAGGAATCTGGGTCCTAATTAATCTCGAAAGAAGCAGGGTAAAATATTTTTAAAGTCTTATACATTTGAAAATGACCAAGTACGTATTGTGGGTCTCACTTTGGTACGAGCGATCGCCGCTAGGTGTCTCGCCGGTTGTCGTTCGCGCACGACTATTTTATCGGCTGTGAGCATGCCTGCAGAGCCCGCACTATTCAAACAGCACATTTTGTGACGACTGATGTATATTATAAGTTTTATAAGGTACACTATTCTTGGTATATTCAGGATTAAAAGGACCAGAAAAATTATGAATTACTGTCTTTTTTGTCCTGCCATCTGCGGTGTACGGTGTAGAGCATTGACATGTTATTTTGTTCCAGTGCAAAAAACACCACAGTGTCACAGTTTATAGCTTTTTGAAATTTGTTGTAAATCTACACGTGCATACTAATATACCAATAAATCAAAATATTCGATTGACATTAAAATAGTTTTCCAAAATCATTATAAGACAACTCCGCAGTCACCGTTTACGTACACAACATAACCGTCATAATGATTGATCAAAGTTTGTGGCAGAAGCTAAAAACTTCTGCCTGGAACGGGATTTGATTCCCAAACTTTCTATATTTTTGGAAACAAGTACACTAACCGCTGGACCAATGAGCCACACAGGAGCACACCAACTCTGACTTCACTTGCTAAGGTCTATACATAGATATTGAACCCCTATATATGGGGGTTCAATATCTATGGGTCTATATACTAGGAAAACGCTTAAGTCCCGCCGCGTTGTTGGATGAGCGTAATTGGTACATTGAACTGCCATGTGTTGTGCGGATTTTCTGTTGTTCTGTGAAAAAATTATTACGAAGTCGAAGAATTTTTTAAATTTAAATTAAATTAAATTAAATAAAAAATTAACTTTATTTTTGTATTTTTTTTATTAATCGTAATTTTTAAAAAAAGAAAAAATCGTAAAATTGCGATTTTCATAAGAAATAATTATTCGATTGCGCTCAAATTTTACACGAATATATTAATTTATAAAATTAAGGTTATGTGAAAAAATCATTACAATAGAAATAAGCATGTAGGTGTTATAAGTCAAAGAATTGTTTTAAAAAAGAAAAAACCTGTAAAATTTCGATTTTCATAAGAAATAATTTTTCGATTGCGCTCAAATTTCATACGAATATCTTAATTCATAAAGTTAAGGTTCTGTGAAAAAATCATTAAAATCGGATTAAGCATGTAGGTGTTATAAGTCGAAGAAATTTTAAAAAAATTTAAAAAATCGTAAAATTGCGATTTTCATGAGAAATAATTTTCCGATTGCGCTCAAAAACGTGGCAGTTCTAAGTTCAGAGATTTCGAAGGTCTTTAGAAAATTTCATTGCAATTGGAGTATTGGTTTAGCCGGAATGACAAAAATACAAACGGAAAAAAAGAAAAAAAAAACATTACGGATTTTTTTCTCCAGTGTAGTTAAATGGAATCTTCGCTTCGCTCGCAACGCTCATCCGATCAATCCGAGTTGGGGCGATTTCGAGGAGTCACCCAGCCGTCATGAAACGTGATATGAATTTGAAAACTGTCACAATCGGGGCTGACAACACAACAAATTTGGTTCGGTATAAAAACATTCCTTTTGTGTGAAACAATGAGTTTAACATGCTGAAAATCACTTTGCGGAGTTAGTAGGAACTCCTCCTCCTCTTCCTTGATTATTACGACGTTGTGTACAATGATCTATGTGGACCTCTCTATTCGTCTTCACTCTTCAGAGAGCTCTAAATGCCTGTGTTCGTTTCATCTTTGGTATCAAAAAATATGATACCCCTGGATTCAAAAATCTTGAGTGGATTCGTCTAAATGACCGTAGAAATCTACACTCGATTTGCCTTGTTCATCGTCTGCTCTCAACATCAACACTTTCGTATCTAGCATCTAATTTTCAATACTTATTCTCAAACCATACCTTCAACACTAGATCTAGATCAGGTACTCAGTTAACATTTCCAACCCATAGAACCAATCTTCTTGACCACTCTTTTACAATAAACGCTATTCGAGTCTGGAATACTCTCCGAACCAGCATCAGGGATGTTTACGGAATTAGTAACGACACTTTCAAGCGTAAAGTATATCAACATTACTTGAGTAATTATAATTAATTAGCAGCTATAAACATCAGCCGCTACAGCCTTTGTCAATGATTGAGTAATGCACACCACAACCTGCTCCTGCTCACTTTGTATTTCTGCACACAATGGCTAAAGCCATATTAATTGTGTACTTTTGTGTGAATGGATGAATGAATGTTTCTTAAGCTATTGTAAATTTACATAAATAGATTTAAAGCCACAATTTGCATAACATTACCATATCCCTAGAAAATTTTAACTTTGCAATAATGTTACTCCTAATGTATTATTTCATAATTTAGTTTGTTTTAGTTATTTTAGTATGATGTTAACATTATTTTTAGGTGATCATAGTATTTTTTTAAAATTCATTATTTTATGTAATCCTGTAATGTCGTGATTTGTTGTAATTAGAAAGTGACTGGATGGAAGAGAAGGCTTAACAGGCCTTAATCCCGCCATCAATAAAGACGACAATCAAATCAAATCAAATCTTCCACCTACCTACAGGCTACAACATTCCAATTTTTGGATGAGCGTAGCGAGCGTAGCGAGCGAAGCGAAGATTCCATTTCACTACACTGGAGAAAAAAATCCGGATCTTTTTTTTTTTTTCTTTTCTTTTCTTTCTTTTTTTTTGTATTTTTGTGTGTCTGTGAACACGATTCCGGCTAAACCAATACTCCAATTGCGATGAATTTTATGGAGGTCTATGAAATCTCTAAACGAAGAATTGCACGAAGGGAAAAATCGATCGAAAAATTATTTCTCATGAAAATCGCAATTTTAACGATTTTTTTCGATTTTAAAAAAATTTTCGACTTATAACATCTACATGCTTTTTCCGATTGTAATGATTTTTTTACAGAACCTTAATTTTATGAATTAATATATTCGTGTGAAATTTGAACGCAATCGAAAAATCATTTCTCATGAAAATCGCAATTTTACGATTTTTTTCAATTTTTAAAACATTCGTCGACTTATAACACCTACATGCTTTATCCCATTGTAATGATTTTTTCATAGAACCTTAATTTTATGAATTCATATATTCATGTGAAATTTGAGCGTAAACAAAAATTATCTATTAAAAAAATCGCAATTTTACGCTTTTTTCGTTTAAAAAAATTACGCTCATCATCAACGCGGCGGGACTTAAGCGTTTTCCTAGTTTATGTACGTACTTTTGAAATAAAGTTTAAGAAAATTAGCTGAGAGGCATCGAAATAAAAGTTTTGACATTTAATTGGATGAGCGTAGCGAGCGAAGCGAAGATTCCATTTCACTACACTGGAGAAAAAAATCCGGAATGTTTTTTTTCTTTTTTTCTGTATTTTTGTGTGTTTGTTAACACGATTCCGGCTAAACCGATACTCCAATTGCGATGAAATTTTATGGAGGCCTTCGAAATCTCTGAACTTAGAACTGCCACGTTTTTGAGCGTAATCGGAAAATGATTTCTCATGAAAATCGCAATTTTACGATTTGTTTGGATTTTTTAATAAATTCTTCGACTTATAACACCTATATGCTTTATCCGATTTTAATGATTTTTTTCACAGAACCTTAATTTTATGAATTAAGATATTCGTGTTAAATTTGAGCGCAATCGAATAATTATTTCTTATGAAAATTGCAATTTTACGATTTAAAAAAAATTACGATTCATTAAAAAATTTAAAATTTAAGTTATTTTTAATTTAATTTAATGTTGTTAGATGAGCGTAATTGGTGCATTGAGATACCATGTGTTATATGGATTTTCTGTTGTTCTGTGAAAAAATCATTACTCAGTTGAAGATTTTTTTTAAAATTAATATAAATTAAATAAAAAATAAACTTTTATCTTTAATTGTTTTAATTAATCGTAATTTTAAAAAAGAAAAAAATCGTAAGATTTCGATTTTCATAAGAAATAGTTATTCGATTGTGCTCAAATTTCACAAGAATATATTAATTCATAAGATTAAGGTTCTGTGAAAAAATCATTACAATCGGATAAAGCATATTGGTGTAAAAAGTCAAAGAATTGTTTTAAAAAAGAAAATCACGTAACATTTCGATTTTTATAAGAAATAATTTTTCGAATGCGCTCAAATTTTTTCAAGAATATCTTAATTCATAAAATTATGTTTCTGTGAAAAATCATCAAAATCGGATAAAGCCCGTAGGTGTTATAAGTCGAAGAAATTTTTAAAAAAATCGAAAAAAAATCGTAAAATTGCAATTTTGATGAGAAATAATTTTCCGATTGTGCTAAAAAACGTGGCAGTTCTAAGTTCAGATATTTCGAAGACCTCCATAAAATTTCATCGCAATCAGAAAAAAAAAAAAACATTCCGGATTTTTTTCTCCAGTGTATAGTGAAATGGAATCTTCGCTCCGCTCGCAACGCTCGCTACGCTCATCCAAAAATCGACTAAGTAATGATTTTTTCACAGAACAACAGAAAATCCGCATAACACATGGCAGCGCAAGGCACCAATTACGCTCATCCAAAAAACGCGGCGTTAAGCCTTACACACGCTACACTAAAATGACCGTTTTAAAAAATTATTATTTATTATAATCTTGTAACTGTGATTTTACACGAATTTTTCAATTTTTAGATAATGAAATTTGCTAAAATTGGGGTTTTGGGGAATTTCTGAAATCGTCTTTAACATGTTTTTTTTTTGCTCCAGATAGATACTAGAGCATCGACGTAGCAATCTAAACTAGGAAAACGCCAAAGTCGTTGTTAAACGAGTGAGTGAGCCATGGGTATAGATAGTACCCGGTATCATTCCCCATACTGGGCTAGATCCAGCCTTGGGTATATGGGAGGAAATGGGATGTTCACGGGTTCTCAACACTTGGCTCACTCACGCGTTTAACAACGACTTTGGCGTTTCCCTAGTTACTTATTTAAATTGAACATTCAAAATGCGAATCGTGTTCGAAACGACTAAACGTATTAGCGTGAAACATTAACAAATTTCCAAGATAAAACAAATTCACCTAATTTTTATTTCCCATTTAACACCCCTCAAAAATAATATGTGGGTGTAAAAATATAAAAAAGTTCTGCTTAACGGGCATCGTACCCCACCCCTCCGTATGGTAGGCTAAATGCTTATCACTGGGCCATGTCAGCCAGGTACATCTTGTCCCGCTAGCTGCTACTAAACAAATGCTATCGATATTTTTAAAAATCACATTTTTATTTATTTGTAGGCTTAAGGGCAATCCCTAGACCCAAATATGATTTCTAAATAATGCAGTCAAGACGTCTGAAAAGTAAGTAGAATGTAAGAGGTTCTTAATAAAAGAGCGGATTATTTTTTTGAAATTATTTTGACGGGACAATAACCTCAGAATCAACAATTATATTCAAATTACTGGAATCAGTTGTTCAAGTTCAAAATTGAATTTTGAGCAGCGGTTTTTTGTATATTATTTCTACACTCCTTTATCTACAACCTAAATATAAGTATTGTTGGTTTTATATGGTTTGTTTCGTTGCACAATTTTTTTTGCCTGCCGGTACAATTTCAAATTTTGTACCGTTTAACGGAAAAATTGTGCCACGCCTGAAACAATATAAAACCAATAATCCTTATATTTAGAATGTAGATAAAGTACTGTAGAAATAATAAAAAACCGCTGCTCAAAATTCAATTTTGAACTTGAACAACAGATTCCAGTAATTTGAATATAATTGTTGATTCTGAGGTTATGTCCCGTCAAAGAAATTTCAAAAAAATAATCCACTCTTTTATTAAGCCCCTCTTACATTCTACTTACTTTTCAGGAGAAATCATATTTGGGTCCAGGGATTGCCCTTAAATCGCTATGGATCTAGCTGATTTTGTTAACAGTTCTCCGTAAACTCGTACCGAATGTCTGTTTAAAATTTCAGCGCAATCTGTTCAGCGGTTCGGCTGATTTTCGACAGACAGACAGACAGACAGAATCACAGAATGAGGGCCGTTTGAGTTGAATGAAGACACTCAGTCGCTCCGCTCCCTTGTTTAAAAATGTCCCTTTATAACATCGTGTCTTGAAAATGAGCACAAAATATATACACTCAAACACGCAAAAATATGCACCTCAAAATCACAACCCTTCTTGTGGTAATCAACATATTTTGACCGAACCACGTGCTCAAATTTACAAAAAAAAAAAACAGAAAAGCCAGTCGAGTACATCGAAAATGGCCAATATTTTTTATTTCTTATGAAAGATTTTTACCGTTGGGACCTAGCTCGAAAATTTGAAATATATTTTTTAGCGGGTAAGTAACTATAGAAACTTGACAATTCTTATTTTTATTTTTGTTGTTTATTAGTAACAGTATGAATATAAGATTATGGAAGATCATTTTTTAGGGATTTGATTCCATCCTTATCTTTTGAAATGTATAGTATACTCTATATGAATTGCAATAAAGATTATTATTATTATTATTATTATTATTATTATTATTATTACATGTGTACAAAACGCAAGTGTTTGATCCACTGGATATTTTACATTACATTGTTAAATTGGTAATACCATAGCAATTTAATACTACTTTAATAAAATATTTCTATTGTAACAAATAATTTTGCATTGGGACCTTTCTTAGGTTCCTATATAAATTATGGGCGAAAACACGCTGAAACCTCGTAAAATACCACCATTTGCAAAATTAAAAAGAAAAAATATATCCTGTTGCTGTGCGCCCAAGGCCCACGGGATATATACTTTCCCCAAAACAATCGTTTCATGGTAAGTTTTAAAAAAAATGTTCGCCCCTCCCCCCCCAAAACGGGGGCTAGTTACTCCACTGGCCAAACCGAACACAACCATAAGTATTGCAATCTACAAGAAGGGTCAACTTATGTACCAATCTACATTTTCTTACTCATAATACATAAATTTACTGTGCCTAGTGAATGCATCCATGTAATTCTTGGCGAAATAAATTGCACGTACTTTTACATTTAACAGTACCTACCTAGTTGCAAATAAAATTTTGAAAAGATTTGTAAGAATGCAGTCACGCCCCGTGACTGCATTCTTTTTTTTCTGCGAAAATGTAGAAGTAGTGTACATAAAGCTTGTCCCCGTCTTTTAGATCTCAATGCCTTTGATTGAGGTTTTGCTGTCCCTTTACAAGATTGTTGTATGTGTGGGATATCTTAGTTTCAAGATGAGTAAAATATAATTCACTCTACTTTCAATTAATGGATGGACCACAGATAAAATACATATTATTAATTCGTATATATTATAAAACTGTATTAGCGTTGACTGTGGAGTAACGGTACAACGTCGCGTATTAATAATCAGATTATTATAAGAATATGTTTACTTTTCACCCCTGCAAAGTCTCATCAGCAACCGGAATTGCTTAGCTGTAGGATGTGTTGCAGCAAATCAGGGGGTCGGTAAAGGCGGTTCATCATGCGGCATGCGCTGGAACTACCACACGAGTTTTTGGGACCCACTCTACACACTCTGCTTTCTCTACTCTCTGTTCGGAAAACGTTAACTAACTGAGTACCAGAAAACTAAGTTCCAGTGTACGAATGTGGTTGCTGCCGTGGATCATTATATTTTAGAGTACCACAATTCTCGTATGGTTATTTCGGATTAAACTTTTAATTTAAATTGAGTCCCACTTTACAGAAACCCACAAAATGAAAAGTTGAAGCCCAGTTTATCACCAGCGTCACTGGGACCCAGTTTATTAAGACCCACAGTAGATCTACCCGGCCCTATAACAAATCTAGCCCTAGCCATAGTGTACACTTGCAACCTTTGTTTGTTGGAGTGTAGCATAGCCTATATTCTTACGCCAAAACGTAAGAATTGCTAAAAAATAT
The DNA here is from genome assembly GCA_024449915.1 of Sweltsa coloradensis. Taxonomy (NCBI): domain Eukaryota; kingdom Metazoa; phylum Arthropoda; class Insecta; order Plecoptera; family Chloroperlidae; genus Sweltsa; species Sweltsa coloradensis. The sequence continues at coordinate 8,870 of JAMZAV010007439.1, forward strand.
TCTTACGTTGAGCTAAGTAGGTCTATTTGCTGTCGGTGGTTTTGGTGCTAGGCTAGGCCTAGAGCTAGAGCTAACCACATAATCAACAGACTAATTACAATAAGGCATAGGAGGCCTATTTCTTGTATTGTATTTGTATTTATGGAGTGTATATTCTTACGGCAGAACGTAAGAATTGCTAAAAATTATTCTTACGGCAGAACGTAAAAAATATTACTTTGAGCTAACTATTTGCTATCGGTGGTATGGTGTTGGCCCTAGCAGAAGTAAGTAAGCAAAGTTGCTGCTGAGGAATTGTAATCATTCTGTAATGAATTCTGAACCACATAACCAACAGACTGATTACAATTAACGTAGTTAATAAGATGCAGGTTCTCTAATTACAATAAGGTCTAGACCCTCTCTTCTTTATTATTACTGTTGCCAATGGCAAGAAACTATTCTTACCTACTTTCAACCATTTCACTAGTTATGTTTATAGACAACCTTATACCACAGTGCGGTGTGGCAGTATGATAAAGGGTTTGACTTCTGTGTGAGGGTTTGTTGGTTCAATTCAAATCTCTGTCGAGCTGTTTTTTTTTTCATTAGGCCTATTCTTTATGTTTTGGATAAAACTCCTTTTCGGTTGAAAGTCCTTTAAGCCTATATTTTAAATAGAAACATTAAAAGGTAATGAGTTTTGTTTTGTTTTATTTTATTGGATATGTCCGCACTTTGCAGCGAACGTAAAAACACAATTCCTATCAAGAAGCCCTACTTTCATTACCCTACAGCCACAGGCCTGAACGTTAATTTACGACAACACTTTTATTATGGCGCGCGCCTTTACCCAATCAAATCATTGGCCGTATGACTAATTTTGCACTATTATACGGCTTACCGTACGACTATACACGGGCAAAAATATAAATAATAGTAATTATTTGATTGGATATTGTTTAACGTCTCATATTAATGCACTTTGGCTATTCGAGACTATGAGTGGTGTTAGATGCGGATGAAGTTCGAACAGAAGGGAGGAGAGGAAACATGGTACCGGCACGTAGACTACTCCTTTCGAAAAGTATCAAGGGGATCAACGGCTTAACGTCCCATTCAAAAGGACGGTGTAACTTTGATAGTCATATAGGTACCTCCACTAACCCGGACTGTCAACGAAGCCGTTCGCTAGCTCTCGAACCCTACGTCTGCTCAAACCAGCGGTATACGTATACCCTTAATTTACTTACCCGTGCACAGGGTAAAATTACGACGAACTAATGCATCGCATTGGGCACAAGTTTGCTTTTAAGACAACCAGTCAATAAAGTTGTTTTTAATTTAAAAGTCTAGGCATGGGTCACATCTTGCACACTTGAATTATTGAGCTTGTCAGTCGAAAAAATAGTGCATAATAAGTTGTAGGTACCATTAGGCCTACAGACAATTATTTGATTGGCTGTATCCGTGCTGTAACAATAATAATTCAAGGTGGATTGTTTGTGGCCTAGGTCTGAACTTCTTAGTTTGTTTTTTTCTTTTCTGTTTTATGATAAATATTAGGTAGGCCTTCGTATCTAGAAGCTGAAATTATCTAGAGTTGCATGTACACTCCACGCCTCCACTATGTACTAAACAGACATTTAAATAATGGGTAGATGCCTTTTCTTAAAGTAGCCAACACCGTTACATTTTTATTGATTTTATTGAAGTAGTGTATTGATACTTTTTTTTCATAAGAAACATTATGTGATTGTGATTACATTTTTGTTAAGTAACATCAGTAATTTTATTACATACATTTTGCTGAAGTAAAGTAGTAATAAGTAAATTTAATTTGATTCACTTTTACACTTTTAAGTTTTAAACATAATTTACCCAGGTCTGGATATATAATATAGTAAGTGGACAAAATAACACCTTACACAAAATTCAAAGCCTTGATTTCTATACCTAAGTTCTTTCACAGAAAGAATAATAAATTAAAGCCGAAGGACAATAAAAAAAAATAACTTTATTCCTTGTAATCAGCCTTACTTAGCAAATTCGTTGTCAATCGGATCAGTCGCACAAGTAATTTTGAACCATAGTGATACCAAAAGCATTAGGCTGAAGCCCACAGTCTTGGCTTAAGCGTTAAGCGCAAGATTCCATATTCGGTAGGTCCCGGGTTCGAATCCCATCGTTACCGGCAATACTGACTGAAGGTTTTTTCTGAGGTATTGCTCAGTCCTTAATGCAAATGCAAGGGATTGAGTTCTCTCAAACAGCCCTTGGGCATCTCTTCACAATAGTCACATAGTCCTACATTGCACACTAAAACAGGTTTTAAAAAAAGCCTAATACGCACACCGACCCATCTACAATTTCCAATACCATTTGCAAGATATTGGCAAATCCTCAAACCATGGTAAAATAAGTTAATAACCACTACACGATATCTAAATCTTATTATATACTGTGGGCACAGGACTCAAATATTTTGTTTGAAAGAAAAAGGAACATTACTTTGCCTATTTCTCAATTTGGTTTACCTACATATTTGTAAAACACTTTGTAGATGACATTTTTAATATTTACTACAATTTATTCAGAAATGTACAAAATCCAACCCGACCGGGATTTGAACCCGAGTCTCTTTAAAATGGGGAGGAATTTACATAGGGCCTAAATGAATAAATTTGTATTTAGAGTCTACCCACTCAAGCCACAAAATAACTAATTTGCAACCCTGTGGGGTATTTGTTTTCTTTGAAACCGATGACTAAATAGGAATTCGGGTCTTCGACAAAGCGTATTTTCTATAGAATTAGTCACTCTCAATAAATTTATGTCAGGAAAAAACCTCACCCATCGGCGCCCCCACCCCCCTCCCTCCCACGATCAGCACACTGACCTGCAGCATTCATCCCTTCTTTCAAACCACCAAGCCTTGTTCACATATTACAAAGGTGAAACAATTTTAGAGTAGGTCTGGTTTAAGATCATGATGTTTTTGGACTATACACTACTCAAAATAAAACAAAGATTACGATATTTCAAAGGTTAATCAACCTCCTTCATCAGGTTTTTAATGACAGTTGAAACAAGACAACAGAATGGGCTTTAAAACAAATAAACAATGCCAACTAAACAAATCAAATTACACCAATCCACCAAAGAATCATAATAATAAATGTGGTTGTAGTTGTTGTTGTAACATAAAAGAAATTATAAAATTTACAAAACAAACAAGAAGAAGAAACATTATGGCTTATTAGTTACAAAAACTTTCCAAATTCCAGGAAAATCAATGCTAGGTGCACTTATCACATTATTACTAACAGACATCAATGCAGCCTCTTTAAGTTTACGTTTATGTGGATTGGCTTCATGAAGGATAATGGATGAGTTGTTCCAATCCACATAATGGTGATTTTCATAAACATGCTCTGCTAATCTAGAGGAACATACTTTATGCTGCGTGACGTTGTTCTTATGCTCCTTCAACCTCACCTCAAGAGGTCTCTTTGTCTCTCCAATGTACGCGGCACCACATTGACACGGTATTGAGTAAACAGCATTCTTGGACAATTGGGATTCGTTCTTGGGTTTAGTAACTGTTAATATACTTCTTAGGGTAGTAGGTGATTGAAAAACAGTACGAATCCCAAAAGGAGATAGAAGACGTCTGACTTTTTCGGACAAATTTGGATAGTAATCAAGAACTACTGTTTTCAGAATTTGTGGTGGAATAGGAGCTTGACTATTATTTTGCAACACAACAGCTGTTGAAACGGATTTCATCACTTTCTTGAACACTTCACTTGGATAACCATTTTTCACAAATGCATCATTTAGGTACGAAAGTTCTTGGTTCAACAAGATATCTGATGAACAATTCGAAGCCGCTCGGACTGCCAAACATCTCATTACACCTTTCTTAATGTGGACTGGGTGGTTTGAATCAGCCCTCACATACTGATCAGTGTGTGTCGGTTTCCTGTATACACCAGTGGTCAATCTTGTATCAACTTTAGAGATAAGTAGGTCTAAGAAAGGGAGGCTAGCGTCTTTTTCCTCTTCAATTGTTTTAATATGTTTTAATTTGAGTAAAAATAATTCTTACAACAGTTAGTTCTAGTGTGAAAAATGCCTATCGGCTAGTTAGATTGGAAAAGGGTTGACAGGTTGGGAAAAAACAAAGAAAACATAAATCCCAGCCTGAAGGGCTGGCAACTTTAAATTAGCTGCAGTTGTCATCAGCAGGTGAAAAGTTTTGTCGCCCCCAGCCCTTCAGGCTGGGATTTATGTTTTCTTTGTTTTCTTTGCTTTCCCAACCTGTCAGCCCTTTTCCAATCTTAAAACAGTTAAAATGAATGTCGTCCAGGAGTACTTTTTAACTCAAAGTGTAAAGTAGTCGTTAATTAAAATAACTAGTTGATTTTGGGGGAGAAAGAGGACATAGCTCAAGCTCATGGGCCAAGCCAAGACATCACTCAGCTCGTATTAACACTTTCGGCCAAACAGTCGTGTCAGTTCTGTGCGTCGCAAACACATTTATTAAAATATTAAAATGGTTATTCGTGAACGGAGCGAGTGCTAAGTTCTTTTTTACACTTTTGGGTTAGTGCTCTGCATAGAAATTAATTTGTTCTAATATGTTAATTAGAACATACACAAGAAATACACACAATGATGGGAAAGAATTAATGAAGAAAGACTCTGGGAGGATAGAAAGAAATGGAGAGAACTGGTAGAAATGCCTGTCATAAAAGACATCGAAGTAGATGAGGAGGTGTTGAGCCTGGCTAGCAAACACTGAAAGTCAACAGCCCGAGAAATTGGTGATACGTTACCCCCCGACCTGACTTATGTTGGAACCGGGTGTTTGATTATTATTATATTAATTGTATTATTGTGTTTAAACCTTTACAGTACCGTGCTAATTAAAGTGATTAAGTGTTTATTGTGATTTTATGCTTGAATATTATAATTCTTATTCGCAAACGGAGTGAGTGATAACAGTGAAACAACATGGAACATATAAAAAAGTTAAGTGGTCTCAAAATAGAAAACTTAAAAAAGGCAGTGCGCGAAGTAAAATTATTCGAATCCATTCCTTCCAATACTCTGTGCAGGTTAGGGCTTTATGTTCCCCTAGTCGGAGTTCCAGTTCAGCTAACGACTTGAAGCTGTCGCCCTCTTGTAATATGGCCATTGCAGGCCTAATTCTACAGCCTAAAGATTAAAAACACATAGAAAATGCACATAATCATTGGTAAGACCTACGCTATTCAATATGCATAGCCTAGTCGATTCTTGGCAACTACAGTCAGGTAGGTTTAGCCCTATGCTAGGCGTAATAGGTAGTAATATGTCCTATTGATAAAATTGCAACAGGCCAATCAGTGTTGATTTCAAACATTTTCTCTAGGGGGTTGGGGGGGCAATTGGAAATATAGGGTAGGCAATGACCAGAAAAGTACTCCCAAGCATGAAAGTCATGCATGACATGAGTGATTGTTGCCTGATGAATGATTAAGCGAGCGAAGCGAGCGTTTCCATTTGACTCTGCCGGAAAAATTAGTCACTGGTTTTGTTTTTTTTTTTTGTTTTTTTTTTTTTTTTTTTGTTGTTTGTATGTCTTGCCATAACGTTCGAACGGAGGCTCGGATCGAGTTGAAATTTTGACCATCCGCAAGCTTCGTTCTCGATTGAATGCCATTAGTTTTGTGGCAAAATCGTTCAAAAAGTTAAAAAGTTACTTTAAAAATAATCAAAAGTTTTTTTTTTTAAACTAAACGGAGACAAAATCTGAGGTGGCCAAATCATTTAGAATGTCCGTCCGGTCACGAATATGTTAATTTTATGTTGATCCGATAAGTAGTGTAGATGGCAACGAAAAAATTACATTATCAAAAGGAAGTTGCCATGGCAACGAAAAGACGCGCGAAGTTTCTAATGCACTGCCACCTAGAAGAAATCAAAATACTTTCGAGGAAGCAGTCTATTATTTGTCAACAAAGAGTTTAAATAGTTTTCCCAAGGAGTCAAGGTCCTCTAGATGGCGGTGGATTTCATCCACAAAGTAAAGGTTTACTTACACACGGGTTTACCCAAATACCTTGGCAATAATAAATAATATTGGAAACATGGCCCTGTGGACAGCGAACGTCGCAAATTTTTAAATTAAAAAAAATGTGCAATGTGGGTCTAGCTATAGCACGTGCTCGCTTATCAACGCGTCCAACTGAGCGTTTCCTAGTATAATTTAATTACTTAATTTATTTAATTATTAGTTATGATAATGTTAGTCTACCTATCACTACCAACGCATTTTAATACTGAATAATTCAGAATCTGAGTTTTGTGCTTGCAAATAACAGCAAATGATATAGATTTGGCATACATATTATCTATGTAGCTTGTAAGTAACAGCAAATTATGTGCTAGCCTACAATGCCTTATTTGATGTGAACTTACCAGATGAGCGAATCCAAGATTTCTTCGAAAAATTCTTCAAAAGAAACACAAAACAAACTGATAACAATATCACACGAGATACGTCTGAGAGAATTACGCCGAATGAGAAAAGAGAACGAACATAATTCCCGCTCACGACATCTACAGTCTGCCACCCACCCAACTTGTAGATTCCTCCCATATCCCTCCAATCACAGCCGTTGTTGCCCAACACAGTCTGCCACTTACTTCGCGCTGTCAGCATTACATTACATTACATTACATTTTATTAGTCATCAATTTTAGCACTCATATGCTTACACAATTACAAGGTAGGCGAGTATTTGATGTTGTCCATGTTGGTATAAAGTAAAATCCAATACATTACAAAGTATTTACAAAATTACCTATACAGGTATACTAAAGTATCTAGAGACCATTCTATAGCTCATTAAAATAACCCTTTCCACAGAGTCTAAAATATAAATAACACAGGATAAATCACTGAATATCGTCACACAATAAAACCAGAATAAACTCACTAATTCTTATTTGCAGAATGCAGGTGCAGCTCAAACTGCAAATCAGTTACCTACATTAGTTTGTGCTAAAATTATTACTAAAATATTCTGAGAGCGAATAAAACTCCATTTCCAGCAGCCAGGATTTCATCTTAAATTTAAAATCTGTGTCTCCTAAGCTCTCCTTTAAGTAGCCAGGGAGGTGGTTGACTATTTTCCTCCCAGCCTGAGTAGGATCATTATCAGACAACCTTAGCCTACTTTGTTCCTGGTGAAGGTTGTCCTTCTGTCTCGTGTTATGGGGGTGTACATCACTGTTTCTCGTAAACAACATGGGGTTATCATTTACAAAAACTGCCATTTCCATTATATAGATTGATGTTACGGTGAGTACCCCTAGGGTTCTAAAAGCCTGCCTGCATGATCCTCTATTGGGTAAGTTGGCCATAATTCTAATAGCCCGTTTTTGCAAACGAAAAACAGCTAATGCCGAGGAGGCATTACCCCAGAACAGGATTCCATATTGAATCAAAGATTGGAAGAATGAAAAATACACCATTTTTGCAGTACTCTGGTTACACTGCTTTACAACTTTCCTCAAAACAAAACACGCTGAACTTAGTCTACCACACAAGTTCTCAATGTGCTGAGCCCATTTTAGTCTGTAATCTACTGTTAAACCCAGAAACATTGCATGATCTGCAACTTCCAATAGTTCCCTCCCAAGTTCTATTACCATCTGTACTGGCTCACCAATTGCCTGGAATTTCATCAACTGCGTTTTAGCACAATTTAACTTAAGCTTGTTGGCTTCAAACCATTCTATTAACTCTCTCAGTATGATAAGAAATTTGTCTTTGAGACCCATGTTACACAGAGCTCGAATAATAATACTAGCATCATCTGCATATAGAACCACCAAGCAATCCAGAGGCAAGTTGGTAGGAAGGTCATTGATGTAAAGAATAAAAAACACCGGCCCTACCACCGACCCTTGTGGAACACCATGTTTAATAAGTCTCCATTTAGAGTGCGTTATTGTTTGCCCCTTGCCCAAGGCCACCCTCTGTTTCCTATTACACAAGTACGAGGTTACCCAGGCCAGTGTGACATCTCTAATCCCCAAATGATCTAATTTGCGAAGTAGAAGTTCGTGGTTGATTGTATCGAAAGCCTTCGATAGATCACACATAATGGACCCTGTTACTTCCTTCTCTTCAAGAGCCCCTTGGATTGCATGTGTAAGTTGAAAGGTTGCCGATTTGGTGGAATATCCAGCTCTAAATCCGTGTTGGCATTCAGACAGAATATTCTCATCTCTCAGGAAGGCATCGAGTTGTTTAAGAAACAATTTTTCTAACACTTTGGAAAAGTTTGGGATCAGCGACACAGGTCTATAGCTGGCCCTCTCCTGCACTTTGCCCTTCTTAAAAAGTGGTATCACTGTGGAAAATTTCAACTTTTCCGGAAATGTCCCCGAAATGAATGAGGAATTGCAGATAGCTGCTAGAGGTTCAGCTATGACCGCACCACATCGGCGAATAAGAAAACTGGGCACCTCATCCCACCCGGCTGACCTCTTTGATTTTAAATCTTTTATTACCTGGCGAACTTCGTTAATGCTAACAGGCCTTAAACACATCTTATGAATGCGCCTGACACCTCCCTTACTTAGCTTGGCCAAACATGCCTCAACAGTATCCGCCTTGGTATCAATTATATTATCAGCAATATCTGTGAAATAATCATTGAACAAATTTGCTACCTTATTTGCATCTGCTATTTCCCTTCCTTCAATTTCCAGAACAATGGGATCGGTTTCCTTCTCCTCTTCCTTACCTGCAAGTGCTTTTACCACCCCCCATGTAGCCTTTACTTTATTTTTAGCTTCCCCAATCTGCCTGCTGGTATGTGCCTTTTTGGCCATCCGGATGTCCTTATTAACCTCTTTTTTGAAAGCTTGGAAGCGCTCAAGAAAATGGGCGCACTGGTTTACTTTACTTTGTTGGAACAGATCTCTCTTTACTTGACATTTCCTTCTTATTTCATCCGTTAGCCACCCCCTCCGCCGAGATTTTACTAGAAATTGTCTGAGCGGGAAAGCTGTATTGAAAAGTGATAAAAATATTCTTAGAAATTCATTATATTTCCCATCAGTATCCGGAATCCTATCTATCCCGCTCCAGTCCGTATCCCTTAATTGCTCTATGAAATTAATGATGCTCTCCTCCTTAAATTGCCTACTCCAGCTATAGGCCCCCCTTTTATTCTGTTTAGCTTGGCCCACTACCGGCAGACTGATAATTTGACAGCAGTGATCAGAATAACCTGTCTCGATGACTTTAGGAGCAATCGTGGACGAGAAGTTTGTAAATACGTTATCAATAACAGAACTACTATTCAGTGTAATTCTTGTTGGGGTTGTAATAAGAGCCGTAAAATTATAAATGCCCAAAATATTTACCATGTCTTGCTTCTCGGTACTTGGTTTAGAGAAGTCCACGTTAAAATCACCACTTATTACCATGTGTTTTGTACCATCTTTACACTGCAGCATTTTGAACATCGTTTCTAACTTGGAAATAAACAGGCCAAAGTTGGCCGGATTGGGTGGTCTGTAAACTGTCACAATTACCAATTTAATGGGTGATGTTATTTCTAGAGCACACAATTCTATAGATTTCTCAACTGCTACCGAGTCCAGGTCAGCTCGATTTTTGTATTTGTAACCTGCCGATTTCCTAATAAAAATAGCCGTTCCTCCCCTTATATGTTCCTTTCTTTGAAAACATGCAACTAACTTGAAATCGCTAATAAGAACCGACTCCTCCTGACCCCGCTCGAACCAGTGTTCTGATATACAAATAAAATCCACGATTTCTTTTTGAGAATCTAGAAATATCTCTATTTCTTCTGGTTTTTTCTCCCCCCAATCCTTGCGTGTTGTGATACATCAATAACTTCTGAACGCCGCTGGGCTTTTGGCAAACATACGAAGTCGCCTGTCTAGATACGCCAGGCACTATGGTGACTTGCTTACCATCCCGGTTACAAGAAAATTTTGACTCCCTTCTCCTACTTTATCCCCTTGTGCCGTGGAAGTGTTATCTACAAGCTCTTCCGAGGTCCCTTGACCCATCAAGATCTCCTGAACTCTCTCTGCAATGAACTGTCCTAGGAAGAGACCCCCCCTTCGGTTGAGATGGATCCCATCTCTAGCCGATTCCCATTTAGAAATCCTGGCATTCGGATCTAAGAAGCTCACTCTCTTGTACTGATTACACACCCATTCAATCCCTTCATTAACCTCCTCAATATATTCATCGGAGCAATCATTCCGATACACAAGCCCATTAATTATGAGGTGCGCATCTCGCAATGGTCCGTCCCTTAAATCATCAACTAACAAAGCGAGTCTCTCCATCACATGTATATCACTTCTGTCTTTAACATTATTAGTTCCTATATGACACACTATGACCTTTGGGACATACCCCAATTTCTTTACTCCCACTCGACTCACAAGTTCCTGGGTTCTTATGCCCCCATATACCTTAACCTCGCACCCTGCTGGTTCCAACACCTCCCTTGCACCGCGCAGCATTGAGTCGCCCAACACGAGCACCTCCTGTGGTTGGAACAACTTCGGAGCTGCGCGCATACAGAGAGAGACTTCTTTATCGACCCCAACACGGAAATCGGCGACGGCGAGAAAAAACGCAAGTCCCCGCGCATGCGCATTGCTTTTTCGGGATCACGTTTCGGTTTCAGAAAGCCCTAGGCCCTAGATTTCTCTATGGGCCCTAGGGCTTAGGGTTTAGAATGTAAACCCAAAGTCTAGGGTCTGTAATCTCTTGCATCTAATGTCTTAAGTGCTGCGCACAATTGGCATAGCATAAGCGTAGCGCAACGCAAGCACAACGCAAGAAATATAAACAAGTGCACCTGACTGCTTGAACACACAATTCACGTATGCATAGCGTAGGCGCGGAAGCACAGCGCAAGAGATGGTTATATTTTATATTTCTTATGCTTGCGCTTGCGTTTGACCAATAGGAATCCAGAAACAACACGACTCAACACAAACGCCCATTTTCAGTTCAATCAAATTCACAACTATGTGTTGTTTGTGTCAGTGTAAAATTATTAATCATGGACGAACTCACAGAAGATGACGTCGTAATTATCGAATATGAAGTTGAGTCGACGTCTAGCGACGAGCTGCTAATTACGTATTTTAGGCAATATCCGCATCATAGGCTACTGCAAATGGTTTCAAAGACGAAATGTCAAACGCAAAGTTGACATGCAGTCATCTGATAACGAGCATTCTAAAACTTTGCACAGCCTTGTAGTTTCTTTACGCCACGCTTCCGTTATGACAATTGTGCGCGCCTACATTCCTTGTGTTGCGCTTATGTTGCGCTTGCGTTGTGCTGCGCTTATGCTATGCCAATTGTGCGCCGCACTTTAATCCCTAGATTTACATTGGCCTAGGTTCTGTGTACCTAGTAGGCGTAGACCTTTTTTTAGTTTAGTTTAGTTTAGTTTATTGTTTCTGCAATTGAGTTTCCACTCGGTGGCAGAATTTCTCTCCCTATTATCCCTCCCTTAAACTTAATTTAAATCTAGGCCTATATAAATCTTTCTCCCCGACCACATCCCCTTGTAACCCGTTCCAATCTACTATTGTTCTAGGTAGGGCCTACCCAAAAAGGAATTCTTTGCCACATCAGTTTTAAACCCAACCCTTTCACATTTCCAGCTATGATCATTCTTACCCAAATATAACCCTTGTCTCACACCTTTACCAATTTCATTCCAACCTTCAAATCCCCTACTAATTCTATAGAATTTTGCCAATCTGTCTTCTTTCCTCCTACATTCCAGAGTCTGCCATTTCAAATTTTTCACCAATTCTCCAGAACTTTCATATTCCCTTATCATTAGCCCTCTTACATCTTTGAATTCTCTCCATCTCAATCCTTTCCCCATAACCCACCTGGCCGCCTTCTTCTGCACCTTCTCAATTTCATCTTTCTCTCCAACTCTGTATGGATCCCAAATTGATCCTGCGTACTCCATCACAGGTCTCACTAATGTTTTATACAAATGGTTTCTCACCCCTTTTGCAACTCCCACTGTCACCCTTCTTACAAAACTAAGTACTCTATGCCCCTTTTTAACTAGGCCTACCTCATTAACATGGCAATCCCAATTCAACCCCTTTTCCAAATGTACACCAAGATATTTGTAACTAACTTCTCTTTGTAAATGCTCCCCTTGTATGATATAAACCCAGTTCACTTTTTCTCTTTTCTTTCCAAACGTAACAACCTTGCACTTTTTAGTGTTAAAACTTAAAATCCATTTTATTTTCATCTACCCATATCCCCAATATATCCAAATCTCTCTGTAATCCTCGCCGATCTTCCTCACATAAAATCTCTCTGTAGGGTATATTATGCAATCATCTGCGCATAATCTTAACTTTGATTCCACCCCACTAACAATATCATTGATATAAATTAAGAACAACAATGGTCCTAGTATACTACCTTGCGGTACTCCAGATTTCACCTTTATTTCCCTTGACAGATCTTTACCAACTCTTACCCTCTGCGTTCTATCCTTTAAAAAATCCCCTACCCATCTTACCACCCACTTATCCTCAATTACATCATCCAATTTCTTTAATAATTTCCCATGCGATACTTTATCAAATGCCTTTTCAAAATCTATGAAAATTGCATCTACTTCACCCCCTCTATCAATAATTCCACTCAATTCATTTGTTAAACCTAACTAACAATTGAGTTTCACAGGAGTACCCTTTTCTAAACCCATGTTGTCTTTCATTTAGCCATCCCTTTTCATCAAGTATTTTACAAATATGTTTTTCAATCATTTTCTCCATTATTTTGCTCCCAATTGAGGTTAATGATATAGGCCTATAGTTTCCTATATTCCCCTTTCCCCCTCCTTTAAAAATCGGTAACTACTGATGCGCTTCTCCATCCATTAGGCATTTTACCAACACATAATGATCTTGAACAAATATCCTTGAAGTATGGAACCACAGATGACCCAGCCATCTTAATAAATTTACTCACCATTCACCAACCCATCATTCCCTGGTGCTTTGCCATTACGTAAGTTCCTTATTACTTCCTTAACATCCTTATCAGATATGCCCATTGCATTACAACCCCTGTCATCTCCCACAACATCAAGTACATGATCTAGGCCCTATATCATCACCATCCTGAAATACTCTTGAGTAGAATTCATTTAGAGCCTCAGCTTTTTCAAGGTCTGTTACATATGTTACCTAGGCCCCAAGGTAGGGCTAGACCTAGGCCTAGCCTACTTGTTCGGTTTGGACCGGCCAACATTTCAAGTTAGGGGAAAAGTAAGTTAGGGGGAGTGGGGGGGGGGGGCAAAGCGCGTATATTCTACAATATTTTCATTAATTATTAAAACATACCCGCTTTGCGCCCCCCCCCCCCCTTCAACCTACTTTTCCCATCCGAAGACAGTTGGCTGGTCCCAACCAAACAAGTAGGGCCAACCGGCCCCAATTAGGTCGGCTAATATTCAAAGATGTAGGCCTAGGCCCATACACAATCCACAGCACAACCACACACATAATGTGTGCTAAAACCAAGTGTATAATGTTGCTTGACGCCATGTTCTAGGCTACCCGCGCTCGGAAGTAGGCTAGGCCTACCAGTCGTACGTATCAACAAACTAACCAACAACGAGGTTTTCCACCTTCCTTGTTACGAGGGTCGCGTGAATCGCCACGGTTTCTTGTAGTCAAGACCGGCCGTCTATAGGTGGAACTGATAAGCTGGCGGCCATCAAGGTCAAGCAAGAGCACGGACGCCAACGTTGACAATTCACACAACTGGCATAAGGTAGGGCCTTCCGTATTTGGTCATGTTATCGTGATATGTTATCACATAAATCAACATTTTATAAGCTGTGAATCAAGTAGGGCCTAGTTCGTCCCACAGAGTCAGTATTTAGCGAAATAATGATTTTAAGGTACTTGTTCATTAACGGGACCCCCTCCAAAAAATGTAAAAATTCAGTAGGGCCTAAAACATTTCATTAGACAATCATAACTACTACTGCATCTACTCCATCTGAGTTTCGGGAGGCCAGGAAAACACAATTATTCCGAACAAAGCCTCGAAAACATCCTTTCCGGCTACAAACTTTGCACCAGGAGTGACACCGCCTACGCCAACATAGGTACTTAACACTACAAAACCTTTAACGTCGCGATTTTAATATAAAGGACTTTCAATGGAAAAGTACTTTCATTTAAAATAGCGACGTTAAAGGTTTTGAAGGTTCATTTGGTGTCTGTGAACGTCAATGTCAGCTGCACGGCGACGACTGCTCTCATGTAGGCCTACGCATTCCAATGGACAGTACTCGCCTGAGTCACGTTGAACGTGTGAGTCAAGTTCACTGTTTGGGTCATATTCAACTCCTCGCAAGTTGTAATTATTTATAGTAATCAGAAACAAGTAAAAAAAACGACGATGGGGGGATCAATTAACAAAAAATTGAGGGGAGTCCCGTTAATGAACAAGTACCATTTTAAGTAATCACGATTACGAAAGTGTTTTTTTCCTTGTTGGTAATTGTGTGTCCAAAGTTCCAGCTGTTTATAATGCCAACCTCGCCAGATGTGATGTCAATGTTTAGGAGCATCAAAATGTCATGATTTTATTCGTACACTTCATAAATACTTTATTTTTAGGATAGTTTAGATTGGAGAAGGGTTGACAGGTTGGGAAAGCATAGAGAACATAAAGCCCAGCCTGAAGGGCTGGGGGCGACAAAACTTTTCACCTGCTGATGACAACTGTAGCTAATTTAAAGTTGTTACCTTAATCCACGACGCGTTTCGTCCTTCTGGGACTCTTCAGGCGGATGGTGGCCACTAAAAATCAGCTTACTACATGCAACCAAAACTCACAACACATAACCAAACCTGTGGTAGGGCCACGCAAGAAGTAAATTCTGCAAGCATGTTGTCATCATCAGCAAGGTTACTTCACACACCATTCATACTGGGGCACACAGTCAGCACAGACAGTAAGGGGGCTTCCCTCCCAACTCTGGTGCTCGTGAGACAAGAAATCCATGACTTACCCTGGATTCGAACCAGGACCCTTGGCAACAAGAGAAAAGCTGCCCCTCCTGCTGTTGCTGGGCAAGGGTGCCTCTTCATTCATACAAAGAGAAAAGGTTAGAGATAGGAAGGGTGGAAAGTCACAACACAGCACAACCAGTGAGGGGGCTTCCCTCCTAGACTCTGGTGCTTGGGCAACAAAAGACCATGTCGGATTTGAACCAAACCCGTGGCAACGAGAGGCTGCCCTACTAATTGTGACTGGGATTCGAAAACGAAAGGAAACAAGACTACAAATTGCAAGCTCTTGGCTATAGCACAGGTACACGTGCTATATTAGCTCTTGGCTGCAGATGAAGAGGTTGAAGGAAAAGACGAGTAGGGTCTAACAGGTTCATCACCTGCTAGGCCCCCCCAGCAGGACAAGGGCAAGGCTTGGCTTTAAAATAGTCGTGGTTTTCTCCGAAAGCAGTTTTAGAGCCCGTTATTTATTTACTTTTTGCCGATCTGTGGCCATAGTGCGTGGACGACAGTGCTGCGATCCCTCGGCGACCGCCACCTTATCTGGTTCCACTTATACGTAAGCTAGCTGGCTAGCTATTCACACTTTTGTTTTTTTCGAACGTTGGCATTACGCGCTGAAATTGAGTGGGAAATCGGTGCTCAAGTAGGCTATACGAAAGCTCTATCCAAAATGATTGCTTCCTAGGACATTCCAAGTCTAATATTTATGCATAAAATTGAACTTTGTGCAGGGCTATTTCACTTTGCCTAGGGCCTAGGGTTAATTTAAATTAAGGATTGCTTCCTGCCGGAAAATAGCATGCGCCATGAGTAGGCCTATGATACTAGTGTGTAGGGCCTACACAGTAGGCCTAACAATAGGGTAATAGCCCTATAGCCCCTACAGTTAGGGAAACTTCAATGAATTGCCAGCAGAGCGATATGTCCCAGGCGGTCGGCTACGCGAACCGCAGCGACACTAGCATGCCATGCCGTCATAAGAGCCAAGGCGTAGAAGTGCAGAGACTTTGTTCGCATCAGCAGGTCAGTCCAGTGTTCTCCCCAGGCCTGGACCGCCGGGCGGGCCGCCCGGCAATAATTCCCTGCCGCCCGGCAAAAAAAAAAAAATTGAAAAAAATTTTAAAAAAATTTTTTGAAAAATTTTTTGATTTTTTTTTTTTTTTTACTAAACGATTTGCGAATTTAAACTCTAACCGTTCACTAAACGTTTAAACGTCCCATATCTAAACTGTAACGCAGCTTGTAAACGAAATCGTGGAGCTCGCTGATAGTATAGAAACCGACAATGAATGCATTTAAACGAAACACATAAGTTGGCAAAATGGCAATCATCGCTATGATCGTGAACATTCACTGCACACGAGCACACACAACACAAGTGAACAATTTTAGCAATTTTCAATTTTATTGATTGCTAGGACGAATTTTAAAGTAGGCTAATAAAAATGAAGTCATCAAATACAACAATGTTTCAAGTTGTAGTAATTGTAAACCTACAAATCTTAGATAATAAACACTTAGAAAGAATAACATCATCACCTTTATAAGGGCCTATTGTACTCATTGTAGCAATAGGACTACAGTAGGGAATTCACATAGGCTACATTAGGCCTACAAAGGAGAAAATAAGCTTAGACTATGATTTCAATCAAATTTGAAATGTTCATACCACTAAACCAACTAAAGCAAGCTACTTTAAAAGGGATTCGAAAACCTCTAAAACTCATCAAATCGAATCTAGGATCTCAAATTTTTTCCGGGGGCAAGCCACTAATTTTGGGCCTAGGCCTACCGGCAATGTTTATGGAATACCCAGTGAACATTTTTTTCTGGGGAGAACACTGGGTCACTACGGTTTACTTCCAGGTTACCACAAGAAGTATCACATTTTATTTAGCAAATTGCTATTTTTACAATTTTTTATTTATTTGTTTATTATTTATTTAACGTATCCTATTCAGTTATAAAAAACTATTTATTATACATTTCACAATAATACATTTCACAATACAGTTCACAATATGGCCTATAATATATTCAATTTCATGTATCTAATGCAACTCCCTTTTCCAATCTTCATAGGCATCTTTATAAATTCACATTACATTACGACGTCATTATACATACCTTAATCATAGACATTGTACTATTATTATCCCGAGTGGGCTCCCATAAAATACATTCATTATAAATTCACATTAAGAGTATCAGTGTACCTAACTATATTTTATTCTAGAATGAACTTTTAATTTGTTATGTAATAATGGTTAGCTCATTCATTAATACATTATACAACCAATATACAATATTCAATTCTACCTAGTGCAATACCCAATAAAATAAAATACCCAGGGGTATAAATTTACATTAATAGGTACTATTGATTTTCATTAGTCATTGAATCATTTATCCCAGAATGAACACTTTTCATGTGACTTAGCCAATTAGTTTAGGCTACCCATTTTGATTTGTTTATTGCACTTGGTTCTAAATCTTTTAGGATTGTCCTCGTCACGTATTTCTATGGGAATTCGGTTAAAAATTTTGAGCCTTCTTACGAATATGGAGTTCTCTTCACTTAGGCCTATTTTACTTACTCTTACAATATCCATCCCTCTCCTTGTCTGATATGTGTGTAGCCTATATTTTTAATCTGCGTTAATTTGTCTCCCAGGTATTTTGGCATCACACCCTTATAAATTTTATGAAAGAATGACAATGTATTCAGGAGGATTCGATCTTTTATTAACATCCATTCTAGAGCTGAGCACATTTTATTTATGGATGTACTTCTGTTTACCCCCAATAGCTCGCATTGCTTTATTTTGTTGTTTTTACAAAACTGCTATCTCATTTTTTCCTAACAAGAACAGTAGGGAACTACAGTAGGCCTAGGCCTAGTCTATATGAGGGGCAACAATTGCTTGGTACATCAATATTTTTGCTTTAATAGCTGTATAATAGGGTGGGCCGAAAAACAACATTTTTTTTTTTTAAGTCGTAATACCGCGGAAAAGTTGCGAATTGTGGAGACTAAAATTTTTTTTTAAAATTAAAAAATCGGTTCATATCTTCCGGTCGCGCATGTGCTCTAAAGTTTTCCAAAATTTGGAAAATTTTACATTTTTACGATAATTTTTAACATTTTTAAATTAGCCTCTTCCCGAATGTAAAAGCTCGAATTTTTCATATTTTAAATTTTCTTCTATGTTAAAAATATTAAAAATTATCGTAAAAATGTGAATTTTTCAAAATTTTGGAAAAGTTTAGAGCACATGTGCGACCGGAAGATATAAACCAATTTTTTTTTTTTTTAATTTTTTTAGTCTCCACAATTCGCAACTTTTCCGCGGTATTACGACTTTTAAAAAAAAAATGTTGTTTTTCGGCCCACCCTACTGTATAAGTCTATGTATTCTTAGAAATAAACCTACTTTTTTGTCATCTTCTTGAAAATATATTGTCCATGCTGTTTGAGGGTTAATTCCTGATCTATTATCATACCGAGATGTTTAATTTCTGTCACTACCTCGATTCCTTTATCTCCAATTTTAATATTAATTTGTCCCAAATTATTTCGTATTTTTGGTGTACATATTACCATAGCCTTAGTTTTGTCAATACGTATTAGGTTTCATTTTGTTAGCATCTAGCCAACTTTCTAACGTTTTTAGATCAATTTTGAGCTTATCTAACACTTCCTGTATGTTAGCACCTGAAATGATCAATAAGGCATCATCCGCATATAAGTGTATTATTACAAATTGTAGGTTATTAGCAATGTCATTTTTGTATATATGCCTAATTGGATGAGCGTAGCGAAGATTCCATTTTACTACACTGGAGAAAAAAATCCGGAATGTTTTTTTTTTTTTTTTCTTTTTGTATTTTTGTCTGTTTGTTAGCACGATTCCGGCTAAACCGATACTCCGATTGCGATGATATTTAATGGAGGTCTTCGAAATTCTCTGAACTTAAAACTCCCACGTTTATGAGCACAATCGAAAAATTATTTCTCATGAAAATAGCAATTTTACGATTTTTTTCAATTTTTTAAAAAGATTTCTTCGACTTACAACACCTACATGCTTTGTCCGATTGTAATGATTTTTTCACAGAACCTTAATTTCATGAATTGATATATTCATGAGAAATTTGTGCGCAATCGAATAATTATTTCTTATGAAAATTTCAATATTACGATTTTTTCCTTTTTTTAAATTACGATTAATTTAAAAAAATTAAAATTTTAGTTAATTTTTTATTTAATTTAATTTTAAAAATATCTTCCAACTTAGTAATGATTTTTTTCACAAAACAACAGAAAATCCGCATAACACATGGCAGCGCAATGCACCAATTACGCTCATCCAACAACGCGGCGGGACTTAAGCGTTTCCTAGTAATACAATGGACCCAGTTTAGACCCCTGTGGGACCCTAATGTTGTTTTTTCAAGTGTCTGAGTAAAAACCATTGTAATTGACTTTCTGTGTTCAAAACGTTAGGTATGATTGATCCATTTTGCAACATTACCTTTGATATGCCTACCGTACTTTCCCAATTTTTTTAGTAGGCCTAGTATATCTCTGTCAATTGTTTCAAATGCCTTTTTTAGGTCCAAAAATATAGCGACTGTTACAGAACTCTTCATATTTTCTTTTAGGTTTTCTAGGACTAGGGTAATTGCTGATTCACAGTTATGATTTTTTCGGAAACCTGATTGTTCTTTTATAAAAGTATTATTAGTTTCATAGAACTTCATCAATTGTTCCTTAACAACTGATTCTAATATCTTTTCTACTATATGAAGTGTAGGCCTATTTATTGGTCTAAAATTTTCCCCGTCAATTGCCCTGGGCACCTTTTGCACAGGAATTATTGTAGCACCTTTGAGTATGTCTGGTACTTCTCCCAGTGTTAGGGATAGATTGATTATATTTGTTAAATATTCATTCAGTACCGTACTATATTTGATGATATTAAATAAAACTTCCAGGTTCACAGGTTGACAGGAATGGAGCGACCAAATAGAAATAAATGGTGTATGGTACCAATGTGTCCAAACACTTCGATAAATGCACCAGATAAGATATTCGTAAACGTACCAAAAGAACCAACGAGGCGGCAAGCATGGTTTGAAGCTGCCAGGCGAGCCAGACCCTTTCCGACTTGTGCATATACTCTTCACTGTTGTGAAGACCATTTTGACGTAAGTAAACGTTTATATTATTAGTAGGGATGCACACGATAATCAATATTATCGATCGATAATCAGTAGGTAATAGGTAGGCTTAGATATAATTTGATAATCGATAACCAAAAATTAATTGATTATTGAAATGTCAATTAATTAGTCAATAATGGCACGAACCAAACTCTAAAGACAGAGATTATCTGCCTTGCACTGGCTGGGCTGATGGTGTACACTGAAGATTTATGTTTGGAAATGAGCTATCGGTCGATAACGGAAGCCAAACACAATTGACAACGACATTGAAGCAGGGGCGCTCGTGTATAGGTGCACAGGTGCACGCGCACCCCCAAATATTTGCGCGAACTAAATTCCAAATTTAAGGTTCGAAGCAAATCTCGTAGGCCTACTATTCCCAAAAATCGTGGATTGTTTGCATGGATATTTTGGCCAGCCCAAAGCAAGGCATATTCGGCAGGAGTCATTCTTCAGCAGGTAAGTGCTGCCACCGGAGGGAGACTCGCTCTCCGAATGTGAGTTTATTTTTATTATCGTTTTCTACGGTCGGCATGGCAGAACGAGCCCCGGGCCATCTTTAGAATCACATCTGAAAAAGCTTGGGAGATCGCGCAAGCGACTGGGTCAAAACCAGTTATATCCATTCAATGCCTTGGTATTTTGCTCGCAGGCGCAGCATTCATTCACCCCACAATCCGCTCAGTAGCTAGTGAAAGTTGTTGCGGACAGGGTTGGTGAAGTGAGCAAACAGTGTTAAAATTATTATCGTGCCGTGAAGTGAAATTAAAAATATGACTTCGGTAATAAACGATCTAAAAATAAACAGTTTTTAAAACGACCATTGGACGAAAAATTAGAAATGGACTTCATTTAAAATAAAATATACGATGTGATGTTTGAGGCGTGTCGGAGGAGATGAAGGGACATTATTCGGGTATGTAATATTTTAATCACGCATAGGCCTATAATAATTTATTTTTTGGATGGTTTCCACAAGTAACAATTACACAGGGGAGTTTTCCGACCAATAAATTACAAAAATATACTCTTAAGTCGTTTTCCGGGTACTTCAGACCATTAGTAGGCCTATCTGAAAAAAATTTCGCCTACCGCGGCTGGGGCTGTGCCCCAGACCCCTTTGTTTCCCGCAGAATAAGACTTCGAAATTATGTGCGCCCCCACGATGATAACTCACGAGCCGCCCTGCATTGAAGACAGCGAGGCAGCAAAGGAACGCGATTGTATTGTTTTGACTTACACTTGCCACACTTGAGGTTCCACTTGAGGTTAGGTTGGAACAGGCTTTGTTGGTGATATCGATATTATCGAAGATATCGATTTGATAATGACATTACCATTTTGATAATCTTTTAAAACTGTTTTCTTTCAAAGGGAATTACATCACTGTTACCTTAATGTCCATGTAAAATATGAACGTTGTAGCCCCACCCGTTTGGTCAGAATCGCTGGGCAATTGAAACTGACGAATTAGATAGTAGTAGCCATTTTGATAATCGATAATGAAAAAATATCACATCCACATCCAGATCTATAGTGAGATTTTTCTGTGAAAGGTATCGTGTTTGAAAATAAATGCGCGGAAAAAAGAAAATGGCAAACTCTAAATCTTTGTTTGTATGACAATTGTCTTAAGGTGAATCCCTAGACCTTAATATGATTTCTAAAGAATTCAGTAAAGACGTCTGAAAGGTAAGTAGCCTACAGTGAAAGAGGGGCATAATAAAGGAGCAAATTATTTTTTTGAAACTTTTTTGACGGGACTTAGGTCCAAATCAATCCAGCTAGTTCAAAATTGAAGTTTGAGCAGCAGTTTTTTGTATATTAATTCTACACTCCTTGATCTACGTAAGCTAAATAAAAAGAAATGGTTTTCAATAGTTTCTTGCGTTCACGATTTTTTTTACCGCCGGTACAATTTAATATTTTGTACCGTTGAACAAAATTGTGCAACATAATTGGATGAGCAAAGCGAAGACTTCAATTTCAGTGACCCCCCAAAAAATTTAGCTAGGGTGTTTTTTTTTTTTTTTTTGTTGTTTGTTTGTTTGTTTGTTTGTTTGCTCTCTACCGGGCAAACGGCATATGCGATCTTGATGAAATTTTGAGGGGACCTTCGAAATCTCTGAACTAGAGGTGTATTGTTTTTGGGTACAATCGAAGAAATATTTCTCACGAATATCGTACTTTTACGATTTTTTTCGATTTTTAGCGCAATATTTTCGTGACATTTGGGCCGATTCTGCCCAAACGGGTAGGGTTACAACGTTCATATTTCACATGGACATTAAGGTTATGGTGATGTATTGCTTTTAGAAAGAAAAAGTTGAAAAAGTTAGCCAGAATCCATAGAAATAAAGCTTTAATATAAGTTTTTAGATTTTTTGTGCGATATTTTCGTGCCATTTGGGCCGATTCTGACCAAACGGGTGGGGCTAAAACGTTCATATTATACATGGACATTAAGGTTATAGTGTTGTAGTACCTTATGAAAGAAAAAGTTAGCCAGAATCCATAGAAATAAAGCTTTTAATATAAATTTTTTAGGGTAAATAATACCAATTGACAAGTAACAATAGAAACTTGACAACAATCACCTACAATGCGTAGGCAGCAAAACAAAGCACTTGCAAAAGTAAAGATATCCCACGCAAACTAAGAACTTAAAAAAGCTCATCCATCAACGCGGCGGGACTTTAGCGTTTTCCTAGTAAATTCAATGTTGTTCTGAAGCGGCCTTGTTGATTCTGGCGTTGATCCGCGGGTGTTCGCACTGTCCATACCACTGATTGCTATATTTCCTATAAAAAGTAAAAAAAATCTTTGGTTGTTATCGCTCACTAGTCGATTGCGTCGGTCTACATGGTTGGATTGGTCGCTTTGATTTACTGTCCCCCACTGAAAAGTGGGTAGACTCTAAATACGGATGTTTTTATTTATTTATTTATTTATTGTAGGCCTAGCTATATTGATTATTGACCTTGAATTCAAGTAAACTAGACGAAACATTGAACCGTCTAATTCAGGCATAATAGCAGTCAGGTAGAAAGTTCTTTTTTAAATTCTAGTTGCAAGAAGACATGGAAAACTACACTCGCTATAGGTTATTTGGAACTTACCTTATGTCTAAGAAAATACCGTGCCACACATATTTGACTGCCAGACGAGGCCAGTACAACCCAGTACAACCACAAGATTCTGCAAAGTTCTGATACTTCCACGGGGAAAACTAGGA
>JAMZAV010007440.1:0-33044 GCA_024449915.1 Sweltsa coloradensis
AGGGGGCTTTATAGGCCTAAAGCTACACATGGCTCTGCTGTCATTAAAGACAATGAGAGTTTTAAGTCCCCGAATCATCAGCTATTTGTTGGTGTTATACTCTTGAAACTTGAGGCGGCTCTCCGGGCGCGTGAGAAACTTACCCCTGTCCCTCTTGGCCGCGACTGGTTCTGTCCAGCAATGTGGTATCATGCGTATATTCTGATAAGGTTTCATGTGTTATAGCTAAGGCCTCGGCAAGGCTGCTGTTGGGCCGAGCCGAAGAAACCTACACTAAAAACGTGCTGATACCAAGGAGGTATGAATAATGTAAGGAGACAGCATGCCCCTATCTGTGGCTGTAAAAATGAACGGGGCCCCGTTTTGAACGTCGCTGATCGAGTTTTTCGCATTTTGCTGCTTCTCGTTGGTGCTGACCAATATGGCGGCTACTAAAACATAGAGTTTTTCGCATATTTACTTTTTCTCGTTGGTGCTGACCAATATGGCGACAAACCATCGACGGAAACTGAAACAGCTGATATTATACTTGAACATTGATAAACTCTTGTATCAATATGAGAATGAATAATAAAGATTTGAAATTTAATTTTTGTTGATGTGCTGCTTTTTGTTTGTTTTGGAATGTTCATAGCTTTGAATGAGCTCTATAATACCGACGACCTTCTTTGGGTTCGAGGCTTTCGCGCACCACCATTGTCGTTCAAAGTGGCTATGGTTTTTGACGGCGACATGCTGTCTCCTTACATTATTGATACCTCCTTGGCTGAAACATATCCTCTCAAATTGAATGCAAATAGAATACTCATAAAATATTCCATTAATCAGAAATTAACATTTTCCACTAACTTATTTTTGTCTCGAGAAAATTTATATCGATATCAAATGCAAATTAAGAAAAATTTTATAATTGAGTGAAACCAAAAACAAATGAAACAATTCACCAAAATTCTGACATAAATGTCCACTAGCGGCTCGTTGTAACCTAACAGGTTGTCGCGCCCTAGATACTCTTGAAGTCGTATTGCTAGGTTTAAAGTCTCGGTGTATCACGCTCCCATCATTCTTCGGGGACCCGGAGGAAGAAGGTTCAGAGGAACGAGTTGTAGCGATACAAGTCTGCTCGTTTAATTATTGGATTAGCGTAGCGAGCGAAGCGAAGGGTTTCCCTTTAAAATACACTGGAGAAAAAAATCTGGAAAGTTTTTTTTTTCTTTCTGTATTTTTGTCTGTTTGTTAGCACGATTCCGGCTAAACCGATACTCCAATTGCGATGAAATTTTATGGAGGCCTTCAAAATCTCTGAACTTTAATCCTAACAAATAGCAGATGAGTTCAATACGTTTTTTAAAGAGTCAAGCTATCTACCGCCACCAAGTTCTTCCCCAATTTCATCTGCCAGACAAATCACTCAATTTTGTTTCACCTACAACTCCAATTGAAGTGGAAACACACTATAAAAGGTATAGTCCTAAATACTCATGTGGGTTTGATGACATTTTAAGTGCCATTATTGTCAGGACTGCCAAATTAATTAGCGAACCCCTCTGCCACATCATAAATATGTCTTTAGAACAAGGAACATTCCCATCGTCTTAAAAAAGTCGATTGTTATCCCTATACACAAAAAAGGAGACATTCATTTTTCCAAAAAATTTACCGCCCATCTCATTACTTTCATCATTTTCAAAAATCTTTGAACTCATCATGCAATCCCGCATTACATCGTATTTCCTGAATTTGATATTCTTGAAAACGTCAACATGGCTTTCGTTCTAAGAGATCCACGACTACTGCTATTTTCTCATTTTTATCCTCCCTCTACTTGGCACTAGATAAGGGTGACACTGTCTTTGGGCCCTTTTTTCGTTGACCTTAGCAATCATTTGACACTATTGATCATAAAATTCTTCTTGCAAAATTAACTCTTTAGGTATTAATGGACCTGCCCTAGGTTGGATCGACTCATTTTTATCGGCCCGCACACAAGTTGTCAAAATAAAGGAGCACCTCTAGCGTACCATTTTCTATCTAATCCTTAAAATGTACAAAACGGCGCCCCAAAAGGTTCATTTTTTTTTTTTTACTGAAATAATTGTTAACCCTCCCATACTTTCGATGGTATTCATGCGTTTATTCATTCTCTTCTTTCCTATGGCATCATTTTTTGGGGTACATCACCTCACGCTAAACGTATTTTTATTATTCAAAAAACGTGCTGTTAGGATATTTTGCTGGAATATCCAGAAGGCAATCATGCAAAGCACATTCACAAATTTACGTATCCCACACTAACATGTACGCTAATTACCTCTGCAGCAACTTTTGTATATTCCAATCCTGACCTTTTTTCCCATTAAATAATGCCACCATTCCCATTTTATAGATATAATACTAACATTTTCATACCAAAATCTTGCCACCCTATCTTGACAAAGCCCGACTCACGTTTGTATGCAATATTTAATAAATTACCAGCTTCAATTAAATATTCCAACTCACTAACACTCTTTAGCACAAATTGAAAAAATTCCTTATAAATAAAGCTTATTACTCATTTAGAGAGTTCCTAGATGACCATTGGACAATTTAACTTATTATTTTCACACTTAAATAAATAAATAAATAAATTTTATTTAGAGTCTACCCACTCAGTTTTAGAACTGATTTTCAGTGGGGACTTTAAATCAAGCGACCAAGCCAACATGCAGGCCCCGACGCAATCGACGAGTGAGCGATAACCACAAAGATAGATATTTTTAATAGGAATATAGCAAACAGTTGTAGGACAGTGCGAAAAACCCCCGAATCAACGCCGAATCAACAAGGCCGATTCAGAACAACTCTGAAATTTATTATGTGCTTCGTTGCTAGGACGGCTCCCAAAATCACCTTTACAAACTCCTAAGACAAGAACTGATGGACTGAAATCCAAATCAAAGTTAAAAACTTCTGATTTAGCGGGAATCGAACCCTGGACCTTCTGCATTGGAAGGGAGATACGCTTTAAACCCCTTTTTTTTTCTCTCTCCACTTTGGCTATGATTTAAAAATTGTAAAATGTATTCATGTAATATTATCTTATTTATTATTTTTTAATAACAAAACGCATTAGCATTGTTATTGATATTTTTTAGTATTTTGTAATTAAACCATAATCTGTATTAATTGTACTTGTATTTTTTGTTATTATTTTTTATTTGTGTTTGTCCCATATATATGCATGCTATATCAGTGGACTAATAAAGAAAGAACTTAGAACTGCCACGTTTTTGAGGCGCCATCGAAAAATTATTTCTCATAAAAATCGCAATTTTACGATTTTTTTTTTTTTCGATTTTTTGAAAATTTTATTTTACTTATAACTCTACATGCTTTAATCCGATTTTTTGATTTTTTTCACAGAACCCTTTAATTTTATGAATTAAAATTCGTGTGAAATTTAAGCACAATCGAAAAATTATTTCTAATGAAAATAGAAACTTTGTGGTTTTTTTCTTTTTTAAAACAATTTTTTTACTTATTACACCTACATGCTTGATCCTATTGTAATAATTTTTTCACAGAACCTTAATTTTATTAATTTATATATTCATGTGAAATTTGAGCGCAACGAAATTTTTCTTATAAAAATCCGATTTTTTTTTTTTTTTTCTTTTTTTAAAATTACGATAAATTAAAAGAATTTAAAATTGAAGTTTTTTTTTATTAATTTAATTTAATTTAAAAAAATTTGAACTAAGTAATAATTTTTTCACAGAACAACAGAAAATCCGCCATAACACATGGCAGCTCAATGCACCAATACGCTCATCCAACAACGCGGGGGGGACATAAGCGTTTTCCTATTATTTAAAAAATTTCTTTTTAAACATGATCAGGACAATAATTTTACATTGGATCTTTTACTTAGGTTGCCCTACAAAGACGCGAATCCAGGAGTTGTGTGTGGTTGTTGACAACCTGACAACCAAAATTGCGTATGATTTCCTGTCGTATTCTTGTCTTCAGATTGCTTGGGCGAAAGGTAGACAACAAAGTGCGCCAAATATTGACAGCCTTGAGTTCATTGAAACTGTTATCTACCAGTTTTCATTGTCGTCGGGAACCCCCTCCCTTTGACTACCTCCCCGACGGCGACGAACAAAGACAACACGGACCGGGTGATGACACAGACGGAGACGACCACGACGTGGGGAACCCCTGCCCTCCCCATATGCTTGTGCTTGGTTCTGACCAGCACAGGCCTGTCCACCCCTTGTCCCCCCGCGTCATCCCTTACGTCCTTCCCCTTCGTCTCGATTAGCCAAGTGGCATAAATATGAGACGTAAAGAAATATCCAATCAAATATCAGGTTTTCAAATCTTCAATAAAGGTTATCCGCTCGCTTTTAAAGCTTTGGTGTCTTGATATCAGAACAGTCGTTTAATAGCCATCTTTACGTTTAAAGGATATGGTCTCGATTAGCCAAGTTGCATAAATATGAGACGTTAAGCAATATCCAATGGATTTTAGATTTCACCCCTTTTTGAAATGCGCATCTCACGCAGGTTTGCAAAGCTTTCTCGCCGTGCACCGGAACTCTGTCGATGCTTTAAAGAGCTTTGGAATTACCCGCTAAGGTGACTCTTGTTACTCTCGCTGACGTTGCCAACCTTTTACCCGTCCCAACTCGTAAAGCATTCGAGAATAAGCAATCGTCGCACATGAGCCCGTCGTACAGCTCCGTTATTGGCTTTATTGAAGAAACAGTCTCGTACTCTGAGTTGTGCGCGGTAGGCAAGCAACACTTGTATTGTCAATCTTCTCAAAGGATTTAATTCACTTCTCGCGGCTCAAAAAACCGCTCCCCCCTCTGCCTCCAGGGGCTGCCTTCTGACACCGCGGCCTAGTATTGAACAACATTCTTGCCCATCCCCCACTTTGTATTTTTTATGAATTGCGGATTTCATAAAATTCCCCAAATCGACACCTTCTCGCGGTTTTTGGCCCGTGAATAGGGGATTTACCTCCCTGAAACTAATGGCGAGCTCTGGGTCGTCGTCGGGGAACCCCTTCCCTTTTTACAACCTCCCCGACGGCGACGACAAAGATACACAGACGGATGATGACACAGACGGAGACACCACGACGTGGGGAACACATGCCCTCCCATATGCTTGTGGCTGGTTCTGACCAGCTCAGGCCTGTCCACCCCTTGTCCCCCCGCGTCATCCCTTGCGTCCCTCCCTTCGTCTCGATTAGCCAAGTTGCATAAATATGAGACGTTAAAGCAATATCTTATCTATCTATGCGGTTTAACTTGCCGTCGTATGTAAAGTGATAAAGGACATCGGAGACGTGGGGGCCATAAGGTGGGTCTGGCGGTCTCCTGAATCTTATAGTAATCACAAGTCGGACATAAGCTCCAAGAAGTTGGCATCGTCTTCGAAGTTACTTTTTAAACGAAATAGAACTCTCTTATTTGCTTCGCCACTTGTATGGACTGCTCAGTGTCTAGGGTGTTGCACAGGTCGAATGGCACAATCCTCTGGAATCTTCGTTAATTAGGGGTTTAGATTTTGGGCATCGACTTAAGAATTGGTAGCGGGAGCATCCCTCATTACTGTTGAATCCTGCGATGTAGGGAACTTCGTTTACCAGTCCGCCGCTTATGATATCTTTAGCTTTGCCGTAACAAATACGTATATACATATTGTATATACGTTGATAGAGGGGGCGAGGTATTTTGCAAACAATCTCTCGATGAAAAGTCCCGCACTTGCGACACCTTCAGCGATGTTTTCAATTGCTTAGTCTCGCACTTGAAAAATCAATGCACTTCGAAGAGTGTCCCGCAATACTTGTGGCAGCAATCGTCACCCCTCCATGTTGCATTCGACAACAGTTTTTCTGTACCCACGGCTACTCTCCGGGCAATGCCCCTCTCTCGGGACGTCCAGTCATCGTCTCTTCGCGTCAGCTCTTCAAACTCCAATTTCCGGTCCCCTCGAACCGAGTTCTCTCGTGCCACTATCGCGATACCCGAGATAGTCAACCCACAGTGTTGCTGGGGACCGTGCGCGCGCTGATTCGTGACTTTCTTGGTCACCTTCAACCCTTTCGCGTGGTGGTGGACCCTGGATCTCAGGTTCTCCACCATTTTTCAGTCGTTGGTCAGGAGGCTAGGCCCCTGAAGATGCAGCCTTGCTGTTCCGAATCTGTCAGGCATAGGTCTCGCTGCTGCATCTGCTCGGGGCAACATGCGCTGCACTATCGCTTCCCGCCCCTCTCCCAACCGTACTATCCACAGTCGAGGCTCTGGTTTTTACCGACCACCACGCATCACCTCCCGACTTCTCAAGTCGCACGCGAAGCGTTCGAACGCTTCCGTGGCATGTCTCTGGCTGATGATCTTTTTTCACATGCCTGATTAAGTAGACTTCCTACTTGGCGCCGACCTTTATCGGGCCTTCAAATTCCAACTCGACACCTTCTCGCGGTTTGGCCCGTGAATAGGGAGTTTCACTCCCTGGAAACTAATGGCGAGCTCTGGTTCGTCGTCGGGGAACCCCTTCCCTTTGACTACCTCCCCGACGGCGACGACAAAGGACAACACGGACGGATGATGAAACGACGGAGACGACCACGACGGGGGGGAACCCCTGCCCTCCCCATATGCTTGTGGCTGGTTCTGACCAGCACGGGCCTGTCGACCCCGTGTCCCCCCGCCCCACCCCTTACGTCCCTCCCTTCGTCTCGATTAGCCAAGTTGCATAAATATGAGACGTAAAGCAATATCCAATAAATGCACTTCAGGCACTCCACGTCATGTTCTCTACCCACCATTTAGTAATTGACATTCAGTTCTTCATGGAGAAACTTAAAGGTGTATTTAACCGCTAAACTCAAAAATATAATTTCATTCAGGCTAACTAGTAATGACTTTAGCAATTAAAAGAAACATTATTGATGCCATCATGACCCCCCCCCCAAAAAATTGTCAACACGACATTTTTTCGAGCTAGGTCCCATCGGCAAAAATCTCCCATTAGAAATAACATGAAGACGATCTTTATGCCCCGTGCCCTTTGGAGGATTTTGATAAAAAAAATATTGGCCATTATTGACGTACTCGACACCCTTTCTGTAAATTCTCTATATTTTGTTTTGTAATTTGGGTAAGTAGTTCTTTAAAATAAAGCTGATTACCAAGATGGGGTGTGATTTTGGAATTCATATTTTTGCATGTTTGAGGGTATAATTTGGGCACAGTTTCAAGACACGATGTTAAATAGAGGCATTTTAGTGGTACTATGCTCTAGTATCTATGAGGAAAACCCAAAAAAGAAGCAGGTTAAAGCCGATTTAGGAAATTTTTTCCCAAAAAACCAATTTTCGCCAATTTCTGGATCAAAAGAATTAAAAAATTCGTATTAAATCACAATTACAACATATAATTTTTTAAACGGCAGTGTAGTATTGTGCTAAAGATCACGTGGTAAACAATAATTTTTGAGGTTTTTTAGCCCCTTTAATGCGAGAGGCTACAAAATCATGTTCTGCTGGGTCCCTGGTCATGTAGGTATCTCTGGCAACGAGGAGGCTGCTTGGCAGCCAAGGCTGCAACGCAAAAAGATTCTATTTGATTTTGACCTCGTTCCTGTTCCTGATGTCCACAGTGGGTTCAAGACCATATGTTAAAATAAGGTCTGGATTGTTGGAATGCTTTGCCGAATAATAAACTGCGCCGTGTGATGCCCTGTCTTTCACTGAAAGTACGACCCCCTTCTTCCATACTTTCTCGCCCGTGAGGAGGTTGGATTGGCGCGAGTACGAATAGGGCACACACCCCTCACCCATGCCTATCTTTTTACCAGAGATAAGATTGCCCCGATTTGCGACACGTGTGATGTGTTGCTATCCGTTCATCATTTGTTGCTGACTGCTCTTAGTATGATGGGTTGAGGCTCCAATTGAATTTAAATTCGATCATATGAAGAACTTTTGTCTTATGATAACAGTGAAAAACTTATCACATTTTTTCTTAACCTTAGCAATCTGATCGACAAACTTTGACAGTTCAAAAAAGGAAAATAAAATAAAATCCATGAAGCATGTTGACTTGCTATTCATTATGACGACTTTGGGCAACTTTTTTCCTGATTATGATTATGATTTTGAAATTTTGGGCATTTCTACATTTTGACAACTTTAGCATGTATACCTTTTCCCGATCTGGCTGTCTACAAATATATTGACCTTGGCATTACTTTTCATGACAATGTTTTGAAAAAAAACATTTAACCTTATAAACCGTATTTTACATTCATAAAAATAGTCAACTAAAATCTTGGAGGCGCGAATAATTTTTCCCTTTTGAAGCGCCCTAAAACTACTAATACTTTATATATATATATATATATATATATATATATATATATATATATATATATATATATATATATATATGTGTGTGTGTGTAACGTGAGAGGATCGAAGGCAGACGGGGCTCTGCCTTCAGTGAGCACACCACATCCGGCAGCAAGGTCCAGCCACTGTTATCAAGCCACTTTCCTAAGCGTTAATCATTGCCATCTCGATGTGAAACCCTCCGAGCATGATTACAAACGCATTTTCTCTGTGCGTTTCTGGCAATGCCCATTGGTGGATTTTCCCAATGGCGAACAATGACTGATCGGCAGCTAACACTGGGACTTGTGTAACGTTTAAATGATTCGTTATACCACTCATTATGTTCATTGAGTGTAAACTCATTTCCTATGTAGCTGCGTGCTCTTCAAATAATGGTAACAGTGCAACAATTGTGTTAGCCCTCGTTTCTCTGCAGAATGGTGTGTGGACCAGCTAGAACCTCTAGATGCTCCTACTGTTAAATTAACTGTTGATTTACCAGCCAGATGCTTTCATTATTGACTTCCTTGACATTCACCAAAATTTTTGCGTTCAACATCAAAAACAAGAAGTGTTACATCAGGGCCTTCAAATTCCCAAAAAGACACCTTCTCGCGGTTTTTGGGCCCCTGAATAGGGGATTTCACTCCATAAAACTAATGACGAGCTCTGGGTCGTCGTCGGGAACCCCTTCCTTTGACTACCTCCCCGACGGCGACGACAAAGACAACACGGACGGATGATGACACAGACGGTGACGACCACGACGTGGGGAACCCCTGCCCTCCACCATATGCTTGTGGCTGGTTCTGACCAGCACAGGCCTGTCCACTCCTTGTCCCCCGCGTCATCCCTTTCGTCCCTCCCTTCGTTTTGATTAGCCAAGTTGCATAAATATGAGACGTCAAGCAATATTCAATCGAAGTATCTTTGGCTTTAATAAAAGTAGACTGCACAATTGTGTATGAATCTGGTAAAAGTTTCATGCATTTTGAGTTAAGGGACATCTTGTGGAAAGTTCTTCTTTTTAGATTCTTCTTATTCTGCGTGCTGCTGGATTGTAATGGCAGTTACATGGAATGACTTTTCTGCGAAAGTAGAGCTAGGATCATGATCTTTATTATCAACTACAGCTGCAGTGAAAGATTCCTCGTTTTAATTGGGGTGTACACTCTACACCTTCCATATGATATAATGAAATGCATTATTAGCCGTATCAAAGTTAAGTTAATAAACGCTTGTACGACATGGAAGGGCCGTTTATCATGAAACTTGTTTATCAACATTATTTCTTGATTCAGGATTAATCAGTGAAGCTGTTAGTACTGCAAAGGGTGTTTCATGTTTTGACAAATGGGGGATATAATAAGTGCGTGATACCGTTGTTTATGTTTTTGGAAGTCATAATGAGTATATTCCGTAATCTAAAAAAACATCCATATCCATCTAACTCGGCAGCTTAAATGTGCCGGTCAAACACTACCATGAGGCCTAGCCACAACGTTATTGTAATGAATATCAAGCACTCCTGGTAAGAAGCCCTTGTCAGCACACTGAGCGGAGAAGTCTAGGTTTCTCCCGTAATCTCATCATATCTTGATAAAAGACGATTCGTTTCACCTCGCGAGTTCAAGAACACCCAGGGATATTCCTGTTTTTTCCTTGTTTTATTAAAACAATGGACGAATCAGTTGTTTTATTATGATTTTCCTGCTTACTAAAATGTAACTTTAATTTGTTAATCAAATCAGTAATGGCCAACCCCAAACGAACAAGAGTTTTGCTAAATAATGTGTTGAGTTTTATTAGACGTGTGAGCGAAGCGAATGAGGATTTATAACGCCACTCGATCGGGCCTTGTCGTGATTAATTCTGTTTGTCCGGCTCATACGGCCGAACGGCCAAATGGATTTAGTTGAGATTTTAAACAGACATCCGTGACAAGTAACTTAGAACTGCTAACAAAATGACACCATCTATTTCGATTTAAACCTACAAGAAATAATAAACTGAAAAATAGGCTACATTATGTAGGAATTCTTTTAACGACATTGGTTTCACCACTTTTGAAAAAATCACTGCTTCTTAGATGTTACTCGGTTGCGATGGAGGCAGTGGAAAAAATATTATTAATGCAGTTTCGCAGTGACAAACTAGGTCTATCAAAACTTGCATAGTAAGTAAGTAAGTAAGTTTTATTTCCACACACATAGCATATTACATTATAACACTTTGTGATGACCTCTAAGTTTATATTGTCTGGAATAAGTATTTATTAATTATTCCTAAACAAATAACTTTTTTATTGAGGTGTTTGGAAAGGTGCAAAGTATGCAATTGGGAGATAATCCCTCACAATTATTTCTGTCCTAAAAAAAAGTTACTTAATAATTAATGCCTTAGTCTTGTTTTGTACATATCATAACAATTTTACTGTATGCTTATGTTGGCTATTTATTGAATTTTAGTGCCTCGTATATAAGAGAATACGAATGAAACGTTGAAATGAAATCGAAATGTTCAAGGTTCACCCAAATTCCCCTGAGAGATTGAGTAAACCTTGCAATCTTTACTCGTATTTTGTGCTGGTTTTGTTTTCAATAGTATTGTCACAGTTGATGTCGACTAAACTGCGTGATATGCATTTCAAAACATGTTTATTATTTTTTAAAATACTATCTATAAACTACAAAATCTTATCCGACCAGGGGATTGAACCCAGGTCTCCCACATTACGGTCCGACATGACTAGGGAAACGCCAAAGTCGTTGATAGACGAGTGAGTAAGCCATGTGTCATTATAAGAATGTTGATTGGAAGCAAGTAGATAAAGATATCTTAAGTGGTCCCATTGACCAAATTGGTATGGCAGTAAGTGCAGATGATAAATTAGAAATGTTTGTTAAAGTAGTCGTAGAACCTCTAAATGAACATGCACACCCCTTGAAATTAAGAATTAAAGGTAAGCCAGCCCCATGGTTAACAGCAGAGATTAGGAAATCCATGCATAGGAGAGACCACTTGCGCAAAGAATTTAGAATTTTTAGAAGGCAGTCAACGTGGGAGGAATACAAGAAAGTTAGAAATAAGGTAAATATCAGATTCGTTTTTCTAAGCGTGAGCATTTTAAGTCTTCTTTTGATAATGATATTTCTTCAAAATCTTTATGGTCAGTTTATAATAAGTTGACAGGTAACAAAGAAAAAAAAGAGTGTAGCATAGCCTCATTGACAGAGAATGGGGTATCCTACACGTCTAATCCAGATATGTGCTGTTTGTTACAAAAAGTTTTGTTGTGAACGATGTAGATTTTTCAAATGAAATTGGTAAGTTTAAAGATTTAAATAGAAGAGAAGCAGAGAATCTTCCGCATACAAAAGTAACTAATGAAGAAGTCATTTCAGCAATTAAACGCCTTAAAATTAGAAGCTCTGCAACAATTCAAGAGATTCATGCATAGTATTAAGAATGCGCATCAATAGTCGGATTATTAGCGTATCTAATTTCCCATTTCTTTCTTGTAGGTGATTTCCCTACACAGCTGAAATTGGCAAGGGTAACGCCTATTTATAAGGGTAAAGGTAAAAAGAGTAATAGGAATTCTTATCGACCTATATCAACTCTTCCAATTGTAGGGCAAACTATTGAAAATATTTTACACAAGAGGTTATTACATGAAGTGGATGCATCTAAAGGTTTAAGTGCCAACCAGCATGGTTTCAGGAAAGGTAGGTCAACGCAAAGTGCCCTTCTAGCATTTACAGATTTTATCTATAAAGGGGATTGATAACGTAATGGTAAGGTTGGAGCTGTCTTTGTTGATCTTAGGAAAGCATTTGATTCAGTACCTTTTTTACCTCTTTTAATAAAATTAAAACCAGGTTTAACGTAAGTCCTTATTTGTTATCAATTTTGGCGGATTATTTTTTAAATAGAAAAATGTTTATAAATCTTGCAAAATATAGTTCAAAGTATTCAATATATTTTGTGGTGTACCCCAAGGATCAATATTAGGACCCCTGTTATTTATTCTTTATATAGACGATATTCTACTATAATGGGAGGCATCAATTATATCTTATATGCTGATGACTTGGTCTTTTATTTAGAAGGTGTGGATGTCGAGAGATCGTAAGACGTCTTCAAGAAGTTCTAAAGAGGATGGATGATTGGTTTTAAAACTTAGGAACTTGATATTAATTATAGCAAAACAAATTTTATGATATTTCATAAGGCTAATGATAGAAGCATGAAATGATATTCATTTGACGTTAAATTGTAATGGTAAGTTAATTTCTAGAGTGTATGAATTTAAATATCTTGGAGTTTTCTTAGATTGTAATTTAAATTTTAAGAAACATTATGAATATGTGTGTAATAAAGTATCATCAGCAATTGGAATTATAAGTAGAATGAAGAGGTTTGTAACCGAGAGAATGTTGAGGTTACTTGTAGATTCTTATATTCACTCTGTTATTGATTATTGCTTAGTGGTTTGGGCAGTAAGACCTTCTACTGAGTATGTTGTACTCCAGAAGAGAATTGACCATCTGTTTGATTCATTTCCCTTGAACCAAGATTTGCAGTCTGATTGTTTCACGATTGAGGAGAGGATGAAGTATAGCGTGCTGGTAAATACATACAAAGTATTGAAAGGTATGTTTTTAGGTATTCTACCCAATATTTTTAAAATTGTTGATCATGATATAAATTCTACTTTAATAAACTCATTGAAGTTCCTAGATTAAATTCTGAAGCATTTAGAAAGTCATTTATGTACAGAGGCGTATCCTATTGGAATTCAATTTCTTATGATATTAGAAGCCAGTTTACTGATCTAGGAATTGTACAATTTAAAAGTAAAATTGAAGCAATGATAATGAATCAAAGAGCAAAAAATTGATTTTTACTATTTATTTGTAAGTTATTGTCTGTGTGTTTGTGTAATGTTAATTTACCTTCATAAGCTCTTATAATTGATGTTGGCTTGTCTCTTTGTTTGTTCATTATTGCTTTGATTATGATATAAACAATGTATTTTCAACTATATTTTTCTGCCTAGATTGTCTGGTTGCCGCCCAATGATGGAGCTTGCAACTTGATTTAGGTGTCCTGTATCATTGCTGTGATCAGTTTGACATGAAATTTTTTAAATAATTATATATCTGATATAATTATATATATGAGTCAAGATTTGAACTCAAAAATGAAGATTGAACCCAAGAATAAAGATTTCGCGTTCGGTGGTTTCTTCCGCGAAAGTTTTTGATTATACTCCCTGATTTGCTGTTCCTGATTTTTGGCAAACCTCATATTCGTTTGAGTGGGATCGTCTATAAATCATTTTATTCTTTTCGTTTTTCTTCTTTAAAGTTTTTTTTCCTTTCTCTTTTTTCTTTTCATTTTATTTTTTCCTTTTCTTTTCTTTCCTTTTTTTCTTTTTTTTTCTTTTCATTCTCCACCCTTTTTTATATTTGATTCATTCATTGAATGCATATAATATCATTCAATTTGTTACCAAAATTCTTGTGTTAAATGCATTGTTGTTGTAATGCTACTATTTCAAATATTTACGAAAATGTAATTTATTGTTGTTTCTGCATCTATGTAATTAGATTATTTAGTTGTCCTCCTTTGTAAATCAGTTTTTATAACTGAATAGGATAGACGTTAAATAAATAAATAAAATAAATAAAATAAATACTTGGTACCA
Organism: Sweltsa coloradensis; assembly: GCA_024449915.1. Lineage (NCBI taxonomy): Eukaryota > Metazoa > Arthropoda > Insecta > Plecoptera > Chloroperlidae > Sweltsa > Sweltsa coloradensis. Next base: position 14,109 of record JAMZAV010007440.1, read on the forward strand.
GTCCCCATACTGGGCTATTCACTCTTAGGTATAAGGGAGTAAAAGGGATGTTCCCGGGTACTCAACACATGGCTCAGTCACTCGTCTATCAACGACTTTGGCGTTTCCCTAGTATTTTGGGGATCAATGTCCTTTGAACGGTCTGTAGCGTACACGTGCCATCTGCAGAATACACTCCAAGCTCCAGTCCAGACAACAAAGGATCGGCGCGCGCATCGTGTGCTCGCAGACAGCAGCTGCCGCCTACGCCTCACTCACAGTCACAGTCGGCCTGGTGTTCTTGTCTGAGATGGACGTGTTTGGTCACCGCTCTTCGGTCTGTTCTTGTTTTGCCAGCACTACACAAGGAGTTGGCTTCTATAAAACGTAACTTAAAAAACTTATGACCGAGGCCACTACTTACTTAAAAACGAATTTTCGGGTGAAACTGCCTCACCCATCATCAGGTTGATACCGACTGGTTCCCTCCTTGGACTGCTCCCTTATCTCCGTCATGAGTCGAGCTGCTGCAATCGACCTCTCGACGTCTTTCTCGAAGGTCGAAATCCACTTGGCGCTCAGTTCAAAACTTGGTTGACTTATCGGATCACTCACACATCGCATCACTGCTGCCTCTTTAATCTTCCTTTTCCACATATCTTCCTCACGCATGATGCATTTCACCTCCTTCCACTTATATTCATGCATAGTCTCTCGGCCATGTTGAACCAATAATGACGACGTACTATCACTATGTTTCTTAATATTACGTTGATGTTCTCCTATGCGTACATTCACTGGTCTCCCCGTTTCCCCCACATACACCCTACTACATTGGCAAGGTATTTGGTATATAACATGTCTTGAACTCTGACTGTTATCCTCCGGCTTTACTTTAGTCAACTGAGAACGTAGGGTATAGGATTCTATAAAAAGAGCTTATTGGCCCGGAACAATATAAAACGTAACTTAAAAAACTTATGACCGAGGCCACTACTTACTTAAAAACGAATTTTCGGGTGAAACTTCCTCACCCATCATCAGGTTGATACCGACTGGTTCCCTCCTTGGACTGCTCCCTTATCTCCGTCATGAGTCGAGCTGCTGCAATCGACCTCTCGACGTCTTTCTCTAAGGTCGAAATCCACATGGCGCTCAGTTAAAAACTTGGTTGACTTATCGGATCACTCACACATCGCATCACTGCTGCCTCTTTAATCTTCCTTTTCCACATATCTTCCTCACGCATGATGCATTTCACCTCCTCCCACTTATATTCATGCATAGTCTTTCGGGCATGTTGAACCAATAATGACGACGTACTATCACTATGTTTCTTAATATTACGTTGATGTTCTCCTATGCGTACATTCACTGGTCTCCCCGTTTCCCCCACATACACCCTACTACATTGGCAAGGTATTTGGTATATAACATGTCTTGAACTCTGACTGTTATCCTCCGGCTTTACTTTAGTCTTTACTTTAGAGTTGGCTTCTGTTGTGGACTGGAATGTGTTATTTTGAGCAAGTCTTGTTTGTTAAATATTTGCTTCATTCTGCTTGTTAACTTCAGTACATAGTTTGTTTTGTCGACACTAAAGGGTTTTGATGGTTCTTTATTCTATAGGTTATTTCTTGTCAGAGAAGTGTAGTGCTCGGTCTGCTCCTTCCATACAGCCTGTGCGGTTGATGTGGCCAGCTTAGTGCTAGGTTCTGTCCATTGTGAGATGAGAACCTTGTCACGCAACAAGAGTGCCAGGTTCCTGTGCTGGGGTTTTTGCCTTATTACCACCCTTGTGTAGAACACGGACGGATGATGTCACAGACGGAGACGACTACGACGTGGGGGAACCTTTGCCCTCCCCATATGCTTGTGGCTGGTTCTGACCAGCACAGGCTTGTCCACCCCTTGTCCCCCCGCGTCATCCCTTACGTCCCTCCCTTCGTCTTGATTAGCCAAGTTGCATAAATATGAGACGTAAAGCAATATCCAATCCAATCTAATCTTGTGAAGGTGTTTCAAATAACTCTTTTGTTGTTACGAAATTAACTCTCATATTATTTGTATGAATAACTAAAACATACTCTCTTTCAGCCTTAGTGTGGATAAGTCAGTAATTAGTATATTGCCGTAATGTCTGGTATATCGAGGCTCATGTGGGGGCCTTCAAATTCCAACTCGACACCTTCTCGCGGTTTGGCCCGTGAATAGGGGAGTTTCACTCCCTGAAACTAATGGCGAGCTCTGGGTCGTCGTCGAAGAACCCCTTCCCTTTGACTACTTCCCCGACGGCGACGACAATGACAACACGGACGGATGACACAGACGGAGACGACCACGACGTGGGGAACCTTTGCCCTCCCCATATGCTTGTGGCTGGTTCTGACCAGCACAGGCTTGTCCCCCCCGCGTCATCCCTAAAGTCCCTTTCTTCTCGTCTCGATTAGCCTAGTTGCACAAATATGAGACGTTAAGCAATATCCAATCCAATCTCATGTGGGTGGATCTGTCCAGTGCAGGCTTCTCCTATTCATGTTTGAGTACATCCCACTTTCCCCCAGGTTAGCGTCATAAATCACATTTCACCTCCATATCCATCGCCTCGGTAAGTGCAACCGCATGAATGTAAGACGTAACTCCACATTCACTGTGGATATCTGTATCTTGCAAGTCTTTTGTACCAGATCATCGTTGTTCTCTCCTTCGTCTCGATTAGCGAAGTTGCATAAATATGAGACGTTAAGAAATATCCAATTAATTCAGTCCCATCAAAGGTTGGGTGTTATTTCACCTAAGGTCGTCGCGTGATGTGATAGTCAGCCTCCACGGCTCTTGTTTGCGTAGGTTGTTTGACCACCACCACCCGCACCGAAAAATACCTCGGCGTTGCACTTTACGATATTATGAGCTGGCGAGCACTTTGGATCCGGTAGCTCAGTCGGTGCGACGGTATGACGTTCGAAACACATCGGGTAGAACGGAAGTTTTTAGATTAATTTATAATTTACTCATATTATTTTTTTGCTATTACTATCATCTCCATTTTTTTTTCTTCTTATATTAGATAATCATCAAACTAACCAATAACTAATATCACAGGCAGCGCAATTTGACCTAACCGAATGAAGTGCCCTAGTGTCTCACGTATCTTGTTTGATAGATGGGGTACCGTATGTTAGCCTAGCAATCAGAAAATTCGATGGGCACTGATAACTTTACTGTTGTGTGCCCTAAAATCCCAATAACTAACTAACTTTACCAGCACAGCCTTCAAATTCCAACTCGACACCTTCTCGCGGTGTAGCCCGTGAATAGGGGAGTTTCACTCCCTGAAACTAATGGCGAGCTCTGGGTCGTCGTCGGGGAACCCCTTCCCTTTGACTACCTCCCCGACGGCGACGACAAAAACAACACCGACGGATGATGACACAGACGGAGACGACCACGACGTGGGGGAACCCCTGCTCTCCCCATATGCTTGTAGCTGGTTCTGACGAGCACAGGCCTGACCACCCCTTGTCCCCCCGCGTCATCCCTTACGTCCCTCCCTTCGTCTCGATTAGCCAAGTTGCATAAATATGAGACGTAAAGCAATATCCAATCAAAATCCTAGTGACAGTTGACTCGCTTACCTCGTGGAGTAGTTTTTTGTTACTCAGGTAGTCATTGATCCATTAAAATAATGGCCATGGGATGGGATGGGAATGGGAGTTTCACTCCCTGAAACTTATGGCGAGCTCTGGGTCGTCGTCGGGGAACCCCTTCCTTTGACTACTTCCCCGACGGCGACGACAATGACAACACGGACGTATAATGACACATAACGGAGACGACCATGACGTGGGGGAACTTCTGCCCTCCCCATACGCTTGTGGCTGGTTCTGACCAGCACAGACCTGTCCACCCCTTGTCTCCCCGCGTCACCCCTTACGTTCCTCCCTTCGTCTTAATTAGCCAAGTTGCATAAATATGAGACGTAAGGCAATATCCAATCAATCAATCAATCAACTCTACGACAAGCGATAATGTTATTAATTTTTTACGTTAAGTAAACCTTTTCAATTCAATTTGATATTCATATATATTAAGCAATCAGAAAATTCGATGGGCACTGATAACTTTACTGTTTTGTGCCCTAAAACCCCAATAACTAACTAACAAAAAGCAAATCTGGATATCGACGGGTATAAAATCTCGAGTTTAAATAAGAAAAGTCTTCTTTATATAAAAACCCATTTCCAAAACGTGACGTTCATTCAAACGTACGTGAGATCATATTTAAAAATTTAAACAGGTATTAAAGACAGCAAAAGTAATCAAATTAAGGACAGTGTATCACAAGCTGACAATGAGTCAAAGTGTATCTGGAAAATTATAAATTCAGTGACAAACAGAAAACCTTTTCAGCCCCGTGAAAATATTAATCTACTCAATAGTAACAATGAATTAATAAATGACTCTAAAATTGTAGTAAAAATCCTATGACGTGGGGGAACCCCTGCCCTCCCCATACGCTTGTGGCTGGTTCTGACCAGCACAGGCCTGTCCACCCCTTGTACCCCCGCGTCGCCCCTTACGTTCCTCCCCTTGGAAAGAAGAAAACATGGTGGTAATCCACAATATGGAAAAAGAAAATTTGGAAGATTCCAATACACTTGACATGGGCACTGATAACTCTACTGTTGAGTGCCCTAAAACAACAATAACTAATTAACTTAATAGCTATTTCGCTAATGAAGCCTCTGACTTAACGAATAACTGAGTAAATCTAAATCTAGGACATAATCTAAATCTTACTTTCATTGATTACTTGCATAAGACAAACAAGAGCCCAGTAAATTCTATATATATTTTTATGAGACTGATATTAATGATATACAAAACATTGCGCGTAAGTTAAAATCATCCCACTTTGCAGGAATCGATGGTATATCCCTATTGTTTTAAAGAAATGTATCAATATGTTCGCTGCACCTCTATGTGACATATATCAAATAAAATGCAGTGCATTTTTCTACACAACTAATATTTAGATACTAGATAGGGCTTCTACTTTCAAATAAATTTTCTTTTGCGGGTCCTGAAACGTCAGATTCCTTCAGGTGTCCTTCAACGCTCATGCAGGACTTGTGCATTGAGTAGCGTCACTTCGGACCCTTTTCAATCAGTGATTACGATTTAGGGCAATTGCTGTACCGGTATTCCAAACATTTTTACCAGGCGGTCTCTCACAGTTTTTGAATCTTTGAAAGAGACCGACAGCCAGTCTCCTTGGGTCTTGAAAAACTCCATCATGATTTCTACAGTGGACTCGCATGGAACATACACGAATACTACACCCCACTATTAACTTTTGTCTCGTGAAGATTTTCAGAGACTAAACTAGCCGATTAACGTTTTTCGCGGGCCAAGCCTGTTCCATGAAAAACAGAACATTTTTACCATCCTTCAACTCTTGATGCGGAGAAAATATTTCTCTCCGTTTGTTCCACAAGGTTAACTGACGTGATTGCTCCATTGGTATTCAAATTTCAACAAATAAGATTACAAGTCAGTATGGATGTGGATATGTGTTGATATTGTGGATATGGATATTGTCACACTATGAGGGACCTAGGCCCTTTGGCTGTGGCGTTACTCCTACCTGGGAGGCTGTCTAGGGACGTAGCGACCTTCCCTACTAGGACATAACTCCACCTAGTCCTGAACTCATAGGATCGACCGGGACCTTGGGTTGATGAGGATTCTAGAGGATGCGGGGTAAAGAACAGTACATAACTACAGCTTTCAATTCAAAGAAGGGGCACTGTATTAAATAAACACCACATTCCTATTCTGACCGAGGGTTAAGCCTGTGCATGCCGTTGCCTGATTGACGTGTTGGGTTCCCACAATTACTCTCTTAGTTACTCTTTAGATGTGAACACATGACTTACTTTATACCCTCAGGACTGTGGTAGGACGACTCTACGAACGGACTGCCCCTTTGGTTGGACCGCTCTCCCTCTGTGGACGCTGGACCCTCTGGAGTGGCCTGTAGTCGAACTCTTCCCTCTTGACAGCTACTCGAACGCTTCTTCCATGTAGGTCTTGAGTCCTCACCGCATAGACTTATCCTCTCACGGCTAAGTACCAGCTTCCCAACCTACTCGGACCCGTCACTCTTAGTACGTCCTTGCTCAAGTGTGATCTCCACTGGACTCCCCGGCTGACCACCTTCCTCGTCCACGGGAGAGCTCGTCCCCCTCCCCGCCAACCAAACCACGTGTCTCAATCGGCCAATCCGCGCCTCTTCTCCCCCTCTCGGATCCTCAAAGCGCACATAGTTTCACATAATTTCGCCAAATAAACATTCAACTCAGCATAACTATTCCATCGAAAATCCAAGATTGTTATACTAACTAGCTTGTTGAAAACCACCCGTCAGTCCTTTTTCCAGTAAACACACACCTCGTTATTCGGGTCAGTTTGGTTACTTCACAACACACATTGTGCTGACTAACTAGGTCAACATCGCACATGACGTCAAACCATTAGGTAATGTCAAAGTTATCATTCCCAACTAATAAACACCTCTTGCTGCAACTTGATGTGTCTTAACCGAATAGAACTCCAGATATTCGGATAAACTATCCAAATATATGACAACCGCTCCCCTGTAGAAGAAACACGTCCTCGTGTTTCCGTGGAAAACTTCACGCCAAAAACAACGTCGACAACGATGAACCATGTATACCTCCATGTCATGTTGGCCTCGCCTCCAGGCGTTTTCAGAACCGAATGCTTGACGCCCATACTCCGACCAGCATGGCACCTCAGTACACATGGCTTGCTCCATCTTCATCCAGTCATCTATAGGTGTCTTCTTCCAACGTACCGATGCCATCCTCTTCCAGACGAATCCATACAGTCATCCCACCAAAGTCCTCTCTGAAACCCCTACCGCAAAGAAAAACATGGGAAAAACAACCCCCCTCCCTCAAAAAAAAACCCCGCACGTCAACAGTAACAAAAATGCACAGACTTACCTGTATGGCCATACATCCAGGATCTAATCTGAGCGTGACTCGACCAGACAGTAAACTTCCTAACCAAACGCTAAAAAAACCGCAACCAGTTTAGCTGTAACACCCTAGTTTAGTCTAGCACAGGCAACGAAAAACAAACCCGAAAATACAAAAAAACGAACAGAGACTGATACCTGTGTGTAAAATCAAAACATCAAAAACAATAAGCATGCATTTAAGTTTACTGTCTCAAAAAACCCTAAATAGATCATTTTGAAACTCCTGGTTAATTTCAAAAAAACATATCATTCCGTGATCCAGTGCGCCCTCCGACAGGATGGATGAAGAACACCTCACACTCCATGGTGTCTCCTCCAGATAAGAACGGGCAGGTACCGTCTTGCTTGCAGATCATATGGACTCGCAAATGAACTGTTAACAGAAAACAAACAACAGCAGAAACTGACACATAATAGTCTATCAGACCATAACAATAACAAAACATAGCTGATGTTGCTTTCTGCCCGAGAAATAGCTGAGCACACAGTGAGTAAACAAAACTAAACGAGATTCTAAATTTTAGAACTTATAAATTATCTTACTATGCAAGAATCCAATTACAAATTAATTGCAAAAAGAACAATGAAAATAACTAGCCACAAAACAAGCACTAGAATCCCAACATTAATAAATGCAATAACCTTTAATTTGACCTTCAGCCACAACAAGCAAACTCATAAAAAAAACTATTAGCAATTAAATAACTCATAACTCAACTGTGCGCTGCTTTAAGTAAAATTCATACTGACTCTAAATTAATAGCAACAAATTCTTCAAAATCTAAAACATTATTGACTTTTAACAATCAAGAATTAAAAACAAAACAATCTCCTTTTCTAAAACATAATTACAGTCCATGTAACACATCCATAGAGATTGACTATACCCACACACATCCAGGTAATTACCATGCCCAGGACTCGAACCCCACCCCTCCTGCACATTGCAAAGGAACCAAACCGAAGTAACAATCAGTAACACCTGACTAAAACTACAGGAAAGTATAAAACAAAACTGATTCCATTAAACATGTAAAGGATAAACCTTCGGAACACGATCCTCAATCCGCAACGTGAAGCAGCATTTTATACCATCCACCAACTATTCCTACTCTAATCTATTTTTTTTTTAAATTTTCACTTCATTTTTCACTTTCTATTAAAACAATTCATATGTAACACCCCTAAAACCCCCACGAGCGTACCCGCACATGCGTGAACTCCCATACCCGTACCCCCTCCGCATAACTATAAAGCGACCGGGCCTCCAACCAAGGTACAACCCCCGGATCACCCAGCCCCCAGTCATCCTCGGGATGCACACCAAAATCCTCCAAGTACTGCCGAGCCTGGCCCATATACACCTCGTAGTGCCTGGCCAGCACCATCTCAGGCACCATAGCCCCTCCCCTGGCCAAACACACCAAAGCTTCAAACTCTAACAATGAGCCCCAGGCCCGCACCTTGCGTCGCACCCGCCCGCGCACTTCCTCTGCCTCCCATGCGACCCCGCGGACCGCAAGGTTCTCAGCCCGCAGCACCGCGAGGCGCACCGAACGCATTACCCGCGCACGGCCATACTGCATCAAGACCTCCAACTCTTCCGGCGCCCCGCCGACCACACAATCGACCAAAAAACTCGACCAACACGCCATTCTCAAATTAAAACAAAGCACGTCTCTTCAGATCTACACAAAGCACACTGACCGAAGCCGAACAAAAATTCGTACATGAAAATTGAAAAAAACGAACTATGAACCATGAGGACATACCCCAATCAGCAAATAAATCGCAAGAAAAGAAGTACACAGCATATTAAAGCACAATACTTTCATAATCACTAAGCTATTACTAGCCCCAAAAACTCCTAGTCAGCTCAGCAATGACGCACATTCAATATTACCTATGAAAACGAAAACGATTGAACAAGCTTTATGATTGCGAAATTGAATCGAACGAATATAAAAATGACTAGAAATAACTTTCACAATCTGCAAACTACACACACAGCAATTTTGAAAAACGAACACGGAACCAATGACCCGCGTCGCTAAAAACCAACCAACAATTTCACAATCCAAATGATAGCAGACCAAAGAAAGCTATGAAATTTAAAATATTCCAAAATATCTGAATTTTGAAAACAAGACACCTCAATTTGAAACAATCAAATCCGAATATGGAATGTCAAACCACAAATTCCGCTCACCAAAAAGTATCTATTTACTTCATTTTGTTTACTAATACTCCGTTCACACATCCCCTTCCCTTTGACTACCTCCTCGACGGCGACGACAAAGACAACACAGGACGGATGATGACACAGACGGAGACGACCACGACGTGGGGGAACCCCTGCCCTCCCCATATGCTTGTGGCTGCTTCTGACCAGCACAGGCCTGTCCACCCCTTGTCCGCCCGCGTCATCCCTTACGTCCCCTCCTTCGTCTCGATTAGCCAAGTTGCATAAATTGAGACGTTAAGCAATATCCAATAAATAAATATGTTGGAGATCCACTCGTTTCTATGATCTCTTGTAATTTTGTTGCTGAGTCGAGGCGTGGTCAGAGCTCAGTCACAATAATCTTGGGATTGCAGCTATATCGGTTGTCGCGAATTGGGGTCAGTGCCTCTCGAATGTTTTTTTATGTCCTTTACCATGTCATTAGCAGCTGCTATAACCAAAAGAGTGTCATTTACACCAAGTTCTTGCATTTTCCTGGTAAGTCCTTCGGTCACTTCCATTGAACAAGCGCCTGGTTTAATTAGAGCGTCTATTTTGAAGTTAATTTTCGGGCTGGTGTGTGTGTTTTAGTCTAGTTCACTTTTCACTTACTTTGATAAAAACCGACCATGGCTGTACGCTAGTATCATGACGCGTTTAGGAGAGTTCTGGTTCATGTTTAAGATGGGTTCTTCTTCAGAAGAAATGTCAGTAGAAGTCGGCGTTGGCCTACGTTGGTTCAGGATTGCATTACCATACCTATCCTGTAGGTGAGAATTTGAATTAAATGAAAATAAATAAATAAAATATATAAATTTTTAATTTTTAATTAACTGGCTCAAAATTTGATTGTAAGCTTTGTTTAATCAGGCCTTGGATACAGCTGGTTGCCGCCGTAGCATCAGTGGCTCCCGTTGAGGTTATAATTGTTGGTGGCATGATTGGGTGATTCATAGAACTGTCCTACTTGTTCGTCGACGACTTGGGGATTTTCTATAGGCCGGTCAACATTTCCGTTGCCGAACGACATCTACAGATTGCATTGAACAACATCGGTGATTGGGCCCGAGCACGTGGCACAAAATTTTCTGCCGATAAAACACAATGCATTCACTTTTGTCGCAGTCGGAATATGCACGTAGATCCACGTCTTACCCTAAACGGTGTGCAAGTAGAATTTAAACCACACGTTCGCGTTCTTGGCTTGGAGTTTGATACTAAACTAAATTGGAGATACCACGTCACAGAATTGCGCAAACGATGTATGTTACTGCATTCCTAAAACTCGCAATGTCCCATCTCACTGGACTCGCACAAGGTATAAAGTCAGTCCCACTAAAACATAAATAAAAATTCGGCCAGCCACATGTCTTAACACCATCACCACGCGCTTCTAACAGGTAACAAACCACACGCAAAACTGCTGACGAATGTATACACACTCGACCGACATTGAAAAATGCATCACAACAACCTTGAATTCCATGTTATGTAAACTGACTGCTTAGTGCAACAGTAACACATTCAGCAATTTGCCGAAATAATAAATAAAATAAAATTTGAAATATTCAACAAATATTAATCAAAATGTGAAAATTAAATTACATTTACAATGACAATTATTCCAAAACACATTGATTTACAATAAGCAATTTCCATTCCGACGGAGACGACCACGATGTGGGGGAAGCCCTGCCCTCCCCATACGCTTGTGGCTGGTTCTGACCAGCACAGGCCTGTCCACCCCTTGTCTCCCCGCGTCATCCCTTACGTCCCTTCCTTCGTCTCGATTAGCCAAGTTGCATAAATATGAGACGTAAAGCAATTTTCAATCCAATCTGGCAATTTAAGGATGCTTCAATTCCAAAATGAAATTTTAAAGAAAACGCAGGGCTCCATGGATAAACAAATTAGTTATAAAGAAAATACACAAAAAAAACATCTTTACAGACACTGAAAATCACATCAAACTGATGAAAACCTGGGAACACAGCTCTGTGATGTACGTAGTCATTGGCGGGAAAGAGGAGACAGTTGTAGTAGATGTTGTTGCTGAAGTGAGTGACTGAGAGAAGAGACGGGAAAGGTAGTGATCTGCGCCGCATCTTGTCTCAGCCGAGTCGTAGGGGTCGCCTGCGGTTCAACGCCGAGGCTGTTTGGCGAGCAACAGCAAGTAGATGTCTTTAGCCATCTTTGGCCAGGGAGACTTATCCACGGTAACGTCGTTTGAGCGGAACCTTGTCGTAAGTAGCTCGTGTAGTGACCGGAATCTTCCTACGGTCCGTGGTGGAATATTGACGACATCGGTTTGTAGGTGTCGCCCCCTAACAGAATACTACCTTTCGGTATTTCGGTCAATCGGAAGTCTGTGTTTTTGTCTCCGTTTTGACAGATGAGAAACTGCACCACGAGGACGTTACCGACTGTGTTGAGCGTTATGTGGCGTTCTCTCATTCCGTGACGTTCTCCCTGATCGCAACGCTGGTCTGCGAACCTTTCTGGAGACGGCGAGGCATCGAACAAGCCCTGCAGCGTAGTGTATCGTCGTTTCAATGGCTTCTTTTTCGTGGGCAGGTTAAAGATTACGCCTTTTTGAAAGGTCTCCGAAGTGTGCTCGCACCTGGTTCACCGATCGTCCTGGCGCATCTCGTGCAGCATTTCCTCGTACAGAACGAGAAATGTCACGAACTCCACCCCTTCTTGTTGAGCGCGCTCCGGCGAGCATCGGCCGACCATTATGCGCACCTCCACCGAGTCCATGGTATCCCGATTGGCTTTGTGTTTATCTGCCAGCCAGTACATGGCAACTTCCCTCGATCCGTTTAGCAGTTTCGCGCGGACCGAGTCGACGTGCAGAAAACACTGCAACCACTAACCTCAATACAAGTGTAAAATCACTGCTTCTTTTTGCAAATTCCAACTAGACACCTTCTCGCGGTTTGGCCCGTGAAAAGGGGAGTTTCACTCCCTGAAACTTATGATGAGCTTTGGGTCGTCGTCGGGAACTGTCCCCTTCCCTTTGACTACCTCTTCGACGGCGACGACAATGACAACACGGACGGATGATGACTCAGATGGAGACGACAACAACGTGGGGGAACCCCTGCCCTCCCATTCGCTTGTGGCTGGTTCTGACCAGCACAGGCATGTCCACTAGGGTGGGCCGAAAAACAAACTTTTTTTTTTTTAAAGTCGTAATACCGCGGAAAAGTTGCGAATTGTGGAGACTAAAAAATTAAAAAAAAAAAATTAAAAATCGGTTCATATCTTCCGGTCGCGCATGTGCTCTAAACTTTCCAAAATTTTGTTAAATTCACATTTTTACGATAATTTTTAACATTTTTAAATAAGCCTCTTCCCGAAATGTAAAAGCTCGAATTTTTCATATTTAAAATTTCTTCTATGTTAAAAATATTAAAAATTATCGTAAAAATGTGAATTTTTCAAAATTTATAAAAGTTTAGAGCACATGCGCGACCGGAAGATATAAACCGATTTTTTTAATTTTTTTTAAACCTTTTTAGTCTTACCAATTCGCAACTTTTCCGCGTATTACAACTAAAAAAAAAAAAAAAAAAATCAAAATTTTCCAAATTTTTGGAAAACTTTAGAGCACATGCGCGACCGGAAGATATGAACCGATTTTTAAAATTATTTTTTTTAATTTTTTAGTCTCCACAATTCGCAACTTTTTCGGGGGGCGGTATTACGACTTTAAAAAAAAAAAATGTTGTTTTTCGGCCCACCCTAATGTCCACCCCTTGTCCCCCCGCGTCAACCCTGACGTCCCTCTCTTCGTCTCGATTAGCCAAGTTGCATAAATATGAGACGTAAACCAATATCCAATCCAATCCGGGATCTTAGCTTACAAAGGAGCATCAAATGTGCAAAATCAGCATGCAAAAAGGACAGCATAATATATATTAATATATTAATATATTATTAATATTAATATATACGTGTGAAATTTGAGCGTAATCGAAAAATTATTTGTCATGAATATCTGAATTTTACCTTTTTTTCCTTTTTTTAAACAGTTCTTTGACTTATAACACCTACGTATGCTTTATCCTATTGTAATGATTTGTTCACAGAATTTTAATTTTATGAATTAATATATTCGTGTTAAATTTGAGCGCAATCCAATAATTATATATTGTGAAAATTGCAATTTTACAATTTTTTTCTTTTTTTAAAGTACGATTAATTAAAATTTCCAATTTTTTTTTTATAATTTAAAAAAAATTGTCTCAGTTATGATTTTTTCACAGAACAACAGAAAATCCGCATAACACATGGCAGTTTAATTCACCAATTACGCTCATCCAACAACGCGGCGGGACTTAAGCGTTTTCCTAGTGGTAACGGAATTACGACACTATACAGACCATCCGTAGTTGAGTTGAAATAGAGTTTAAAAGTATAAATTTGAATAGATCACTTTTCTGCTTTTGTTGACGAAACGTACCTTTAAACTAGTGAAGAACTGAAGTTCATTGCATAAAAATGGAAATAACAATCTATTATTGAAATATATACATTTGACATAAAATATATGTAACACTACAAAGGCCATACTAAACTCTTAAAAATAAAAATCCGCTCATTAAAAAAAATTGAATCATAAGTTTCTAAATAGGCAATATAACATTGCATTATTATCATTATAAATTTATATAAAAATCATATTTTTACTTTTTTCACTCCAGGGTCACTCAGCTGTGGAATTGCCCATTTAAGCAACTATTCTGTGAATATGGAATAAATAAGAAGTTTCCCCAGCTTAAACTATTATGAATAAAATACGTGGTATATCATCAGATCTCTGAAGACAATATTATATCTCCTCCTCAATGACCCTGGTAGCCGCTGAGTTGTAAGTTCTGTTGATGATCTCATCGATGTTCTGTGCACTCGTTTTATCATCTCTAGTGAGTGACGAATCAAGTTTTGTCGTGTAACACCTAAGTCAGTGATGCACTGTGAGTTTGTTAAAAAAAAATATTCCTTATATAATATTGATAAGTTTATTCACTTTTTCTTTTCTTTATTTGGTTTCTGTATTTATTTTTGGGAGTAACTGTAATTCATTGCCGCAGAGGGTTGAGATATGCTTCAGTTTATCTTATCTTAGTCAAGTAACCTTCAATTGCTTTTAGCAGCTGGAGTGTACTGTATACACTTATCTGAGGCTGGCTAGTATGCATTCATAAATATTGTATGGTATTTTGGGCAAGGTCATTTCACTATAATATGCCGGTTGAGATCAACATTAATCTATTTCTTACTTTTATTTTGTAAACTGGTAGGTTTTGAATTGTTTTTATTTTAATTTTATATACCTTCGTGTTTTGCATCTAAAACCTTAAGCCGTGTCCGGCAGTACTCCTCTACGTCCGTACGAGACATTACTTCATTTATCAATTCCAATTCCAACTCGACACCTTCTCGCGGTTTTGCCCGTGAATAGGGGAGTTTCACTCCCTGAAACTAATAGCGAACTTTACTTAACTTTACTGCCAGCTGCTTTAAACATAACTAAAATATTAACCCTATTCCCATATAGGTAGGGCCTTCCTTGCATAATCCCAATAGACTTATTGATAATGGACGAAGACCCTTATGCCTCCGACGTTTGCGAAATACATAGGGCCCATGACGATTAACCTAATAACGGCAAATGGGATGAACCTACATAATAGGGAAGTTCCCTGCTAGACACATCTTGCCAAGGAGACTTGAGTAAAGTTTTATGGAATCGGAGAGGGAATGGTGAAACAAGATGGAGAGAGCTTGCTTACAGATTTGGGGAGGACTCACTATAGTAGCCAACCTGCAGAAAGTTTGCAAGTTAAGAACTGATGACATGATGCCTGTTTACCCCTTCTCAGCCCCAGACCATAACTTAAACTATTGTGACTCTTGTTAAGTCACGTCCAACCATCTTGGCAAACCCACGTTTTCTGTGAATACCTCAGTCACTTCACCCCTCACAGTAATTAATCGATAAACAACATTTTCTGTCCCTAAAAAAAAAAAATATGTTTGTTGTGTTCACCGTACACCTTGGCTCAAAGTCATGGCCCTCTACAGCCTAAGGCCTACGAGACACGTTTTGAATGAACAAATATAAAACATGTCCAAATTATCTAGCCATATTTTTAATTTGTATCATTTATTGATTGTTATTGCTTTTTCTATGCCCTGACCCTATAAACTTACCAATAATTGTCAATTTTTCGGACGTATCGTCAAAAGAAGGCGCCATGTTCTAGTACCAAGATCACAATCAGTTGACTTTTTCGATTATTGTTCTCATTCCCAGATTTTCGGCGAGTGTCGACCGTGCGTTCGACTATTTGGATGCTACAAGCTACGTCACGGATATTATGACGCGTAACGGTGACATAAAACGAGAACAAGACCAGGGAATGAACCGCGTTTTGTCACTATTTGGATATGTCCTAGGATGCAGTATTATTATAAGAAAAGGAATTCAGATTAGACTGGGTTCGTGTATGTGTGTGTTGCCTGTCTGTTCGTCCATGAGCGGTTGAACCACTGAACCAAAACCGCTGAAATGTTAACAAACATCCTCAACCAGTGTGTGACATGTAAACATTTTCAGCAAAATATGATACGATTGAAATGTTCAAGAAGTAATAACTTGCAAAAGGCTGAAAATGAGGTTACTATTTATTGTTTATCTTTGTCCTTGTTACATTTAAAACCAGAGACATGAAGTCAACAAAGAAGGAAGTAAAAAGTATCTTGACAAGAAAAGCCGTCCACAATAGCAAATATAATTCTAAAAAAAATTAAAATCCAGAAAAAAATCTCGTGCCATGAGCATAAAGAGCCTTGCTAAAACACAAAACTAACACTGCACACATCAGAGAAGCATTTTACTTAACGACAAATTGTTTGTTCGGTACAGGACAGAATCACCTTGAAACTCTCCGTGTTGGAGGCCAAACCACACTTGATGTAATGAACATCATTGAAACACCCGATAAGAAGTTATGACAAGACGGAGACGACCACGACGTGGGGGAACCCCTGCCCTCCCCATACGCTTGTGGCTGGTTCGACTAGCACAGGCCTGTCCACCACTTGTCCCCCCGCGTCATCCCTTAACGTCCCTCCCTTCGTCTCGATTAGTTAAGTTGCATAAATATGAGACGTTAAGCATTATCCAAAAAAAAAAAATTACAAAAAGCCCAGGCCTAGGCCTAGGCCCTGTGCTAGTGTAGACTAGGCTAGCCCCAGGGCACACAAGTCAAAAGTTTTTCTGAAGGTAATGCTATGATGTCACTGCTTTAAAAATTGATTTTTTACTCGGTCAAAAGAATGAGGCCATTTTAACAAAAAGGCCCAGCCCTAGGCCGTGGGATAGCGTAAACTAGGATCGGCCTAGGCACACAAGTAAAGAGTATTTTTGAAGGCCATGCAATGTCACTGCTTTAAAAATTAATAAATGAGAGTAATCGGCCAAAAGAATGAGGCCATTTTGACAAAAATGACCATGCCTAGGCCCTTTGGCAAGCGTAGGCTGGGCTCGGCGTAGGCACACATGTAAGAGTTTTTTTGAACGTCATGTTATGTCACAGCCTAAAAAATTAATATGATATTAATTGGCCAAAAGAATGTAGCCAATTAAAAAAAACGACCAGGCCTAGGCCCTGGGCTAGCGTAGGCTGGGATTGGCCTTGGCACACAAGTCGAGTTTTTTTTTTAGTCATTCACATCAGCGTAACTACACTATCAGAAACTCTAGAACCGGTGGAGGCAAAAATACGTTAGTATTTAGTAAACCTAAAAAAGCAGCCAACGTTAATGAACACAGTTAAGACTGTCTCACCCTCAGTGGACGGCCGTTCGGTACACATTTCGGAGGTGCAGGGTACTATAAGAGATTCAACAACATCCAAAGATAAAGTACATTAAATTTATTTAAAAAATACATTTCTTAATTCATTCTTCTTCAAAAAAACAACTAAAAATGTTGATACAAATAAAATTAGAATGAATAAATGAATGAATGAATTTAAATGAACACATTGGGAGGATGCAAATAACATAAAAAAAATAAAAAATAAAACGATTCATGGGACGATACACTCACGGCTTTAGTGACGTAGGTGGCACAGAGGTCTTGTCGTGTCCAGCGTCCTCCATGCCGCCCCGTTTTCGAGTCTTCTTAAGTTTTTTCTCGGGCCTTTAAATTCCAACTCGCGACACCTTCTCGCGGTTTGGCCCGTGAATAGGGGAGTTTTTCTCCCTGAAACTAATGGCGAGCTCTGGTCGTCGTCGGGGAACCCCTTCCCTTTGACTACCTCCCCGACGGCGACGACAAAGACAACACGGACGGATGATGACACAGACGGAAACGACCACGACGTGGGGGAACCCCTGCCCTCCCCATAATGCTTGTGGCTGGTTCTGACCAGCACAGGCCTGTCCACCTCATGTCCCCCCGCGTCATACCTTACGTCACTCCCTTCGTCTCGATTAGCCAAGTTGCATAAATATGAGACGTAAAAATATCCAATCACATCTACTGTTGAGTGCCCTAAAACAACATTAACTAACTAACTAACTACGACGTGGGAAACACCTGCCCTCCCCATGTGCTTGTGGCTTGGTTCTGACCAGCACAGGCAGTCCACCTTGTCGACCCACTTCATCCCTCGTATACCAAATGATATCTGGGTGAGGGAACAAGGTAAACATGTGAGCCGTCAACTTCAAATCCAACTCGCAACCTTCTCGTGGTTTGGCCCGTGATAAGGGATATTTTTCTCCCTGAAACTAATGGCGAGCTCTGGGTCGTCGTCGGGGAACTTTCCCTTCCTTTTGACTACCTCCCCGACGGTGACGACAATGACAACATGGACGGATGATGACACAGACGGCGGCCATCAAATTCCAACTGGCAACCTTCTAGTGGTTTGGCCCATGATAAGGGGAGTGTTTCTCCCTGAAACTAATGTGCTAGCTCTGGGTCGTCGTCGGGGAACTTTCCTCTTCCCTTTGACTACCTCTTCAACGGCGAGGACAATGACAACACGGACGGATGCACAGATAAAGACGACCACGACGTGGGGGAACCTCTGCCCTCCCCATATGCTTGTGGCTGGTTCGGACCCAGCACAGACCTGTCCACCCCTTGTCCCCTGCGTCATCCCTTACGTCCCTCCTTCGTCTTGATTAGCCTAGTTGCACAAATATGATACGTAAGCATATATCCAATCAATGGACCAGAATCAGGAAACTCTTCTGAGAAACTTAAATGGATGTAAATACATGTCTTTTCTCATCACCTATGCTTCTTGGACACCACACTCGTTAGATAAACCTCTCATTAGTATTTTTTTCAAACTTCAAACACCACCCACGCTATAGCCAACTTTATCTCGTGAATTGTCGAGGTTTCTACACAAACCGAGAAGAACTGCAGATCATTGTTAAAGACTGACAACCTCAAGTCATTCTACTTCAAGAAACTCTCTTAAACTTACTGACAATCCAAAATTCAAACACTACAAAAATTACCTTCTCGATTTTACTGGTAATGACCGTGCACAGGGGGTGTCGCCATTATGGTACATGACTCTGTGCAAACCACTCAGTAAATATTAATTCTCGTCTTTAAGTTTATTGA
>JAMZAV010007441.1:0-33204 GCA_024449915.1 Sweltsa coloradensis
GCTGCGACGACTGCAGCATTTAGAACGTCGTCTTAAGGCGAATATCAAGCCAGAAAAGAAAAATTTTTTCTACAGAATTGGAATTTGGACACTGCAACGGTCGACAACGCTGTCGCAATCTAAAAGTGCTACTACCTCCACATATGAGTACCCAAAGGAATCTACCACTCTCCATCGTGTTGTTTTCGTGGGTAGCAAAATCCAGCATGGAAGTCAAAAAACGATTTATTGCAACTGGGGTCCCACAATACAAGAATTATCTCAATTTCTCGGTTCAGAACACATTAAAAGATTCACTCCCGACTTTGCAAAAGGGTATAGACAAATACGAATGCACCCCGCGATTGTAACTTACAACGTATTATGGGAAATCCATGGATAAACCCTTTTCGGGGAATCCCAAAAAACAAAACTACAGTAAACTAGGGCCAAAAAAACAGCACCATTTTAGCTACACGATGCCTAATCACTTAGAACCTGGAATGAAAGATACCCCAGCGCATCTTTTGTTAAAAAAACGATTTTACGTAGACGACGTTATCAGGTTCAGAAAACTGGAAGATGTCTACAACCCCAGCAAGATTTGCGATCTCTGTTTTCCCATGGGGGGTTCCCCCATAAGTAGGGGGTGTTCAAACCATTCGGCTCTTTTGGAGGCGTTCCAGAAAAGATCGTGAAAACTTATTTTCCACTCCATTTGGAACAAGAGGGGTCTGTGAAAACTCGGGTTTGCTATGGCACCCTGCTTCTGATCATTTCAGATAATGATCGATTTTTTGACCCTCAGCCACGCAAGTACTAATTTTAAAACAAACAAAGTGCTATCGATCGTATCTACTTTTTTTCGATACGGGGATTAAAAGTCCCATTTCTTTAACTAAAGATATTTCTACAGCACCTTGGTAAAAAAGCTAGATGGGATGATCTTTTACCCAACCCCTAAAATCTTGGAAGAGTATTACAATCAACTTCCTACCTAAGCACCATAAAAGGTTCAAAGACTTTCTAGTCAAGGGAAACATTTCGACTTTTAACTTCCGGATTCTCCAGCTTCCAAAAGCTTTTGGGGCTTTCAAAATCTCCGATCCCTAAAACAGAAGGTCAAACTGTAAAAACCCTTTTTTTTGCTCTAAGTCAAAGGTCGCACCTTTGAAAAATTTTGATCCCCGCTTGGAAATTAGGGTTTCACTTTAACTCGCCAAATTGTTAAAAAGACAGTGGGAAACTCTACGTTTGCATTTGGTTCAGTTTTCTCTGTGACAGATGTCAATGTACACCGCCTGGATTTTGGGGTACATTATAAAGGCACCGCCTTTTTAAGGGTCCTTCCCCCTGGAGATGTAGAGGAGGCCGGCTTTTGGCAAGGGTAGGAAGACCGTCAAAAACACCCTTGCTTTGTAATGTTTCCTCGTCTTTTTAAACCCCAAAACATCCTAACATCAGAACCCTTACATGGGGTCACAGAGTGGGATGCATCAGCCATGGAAGTAAGTAAATGTTTTGTAAAGAAAAATTAATAATTCGTGTCATTTCGTGAAACATAACCTCAAAATTTTAAACCCTTTAAAAAAGTGACACGAGGCTGATTTTAAAAAATGGAATCGTTCAGACCGCCGTTTGGGGGTTAGACCTAACAAAAAACGCAATAAACAATTTAAAAAGCTTTAAGCAAAGATTTGCAATATATTAACGGCGTCAGGCAATGAAGAAAAAAACTGAAAATATAAAAGTTGCCAGTGTCTAAAATAGCATTGGCCACGAGGCAATGGAAGTATTCAACAACTTTGAATTAAATATAAAAAACATTTAAAGTTGGATAAAAGTTTTTAAACCCTTTTGGGAAGACTACCTAAAACCCAGGGTTAATGTAGTAATAGAACGATATAAATTTTTTACTAGGGTTCAAACAAGAAAATGACCCAAATTTGATTCATTTCTGAATGATTTAAAGAAGCTAGCCAAGTCCTGTAACTTTGGATTTGAAGAAAGAATCGTTGACACGGGATAGGATCATAATTGCAATTAATGATGAAGGATTGCCAACATAGACTATTAAGGGATGGGTGATTCTGAGTCTGAGAGAGCTACGGAGTTGTGTCGAGCAGCGGAGATCAGCAAGACCCAACAACGAATGCTGAGACCCGGTGTTTCAATGGTCAACAGCATGTCCAAGAGCTTCAACAAGTTTAAGAAGAGAGTGCCCTACTCCCAAGAAGAATCTATGGTTCCCTATGATGCAAGAAATGTGGAAGAAACCATCTGAAAAGGAAGTGTTTTTGCATTCGGAAAGCTGTGCAATAAGTGTGGACAGAAAAATCATTTTGCCGGGTAGGGATGAAAAAAGTGGACGATTCAAGTCAAAGAAGGTGGACCAACCAATGAAAGTAGGTGAGCTACAATGTGATGGCAATATGAAACATTGATCATTTAATATGAATGGGGATCCTAAGCCGAGACTGAGGCCCTACGTGGAAAGAACTTCTAATAATCAGGGTAAGAACATTGAATTTAAACTTGATACCGGAACTGATTGAATTTCTTCCACTAAATGTATTTAACTCAATTGATTTTGGTAAAAATGTACCTAAAATTCAACCAGCAAGTTTAACAATTGTTACATATAGTAGCTGTAAATTGAAACCTAAAGGGTATTTTGATCCTAAATTGATGTCCGAAGGAAAATAGGGCCTATAAAATTCATTATTATGAATACTGCCAGTATGCCCATACTAGGAGTAAATGCATGTAAATAAATTAGGTTTATTTTGCGGGACTAAAATTCTGTTAAAGCTACATATCATAGGCCTACTCCAGAGAGTATTGAAAATTGCATTGCATTCAAGTTTAAAAACAGTTTAAAACCCAAAAGACAGTTTTCTTGAACAAAAAACTCTGATATATTCACAGGAATTGGGAATATCCTGATGAGTATGAGATAGTATTGAAAGATAATGCTATCCAGTAAAAATTCATGTCGTAGAGTGCCGGAAGTAATAAAAGTTAAACTTAAGGAAACATTGGATGATCTTGAAAAGAACAACATCATTCAACAGGTTGAATACCCAACTGATTGGGTTAACAACATTGTAATAGTGGAAAAGCCTGATAAGTCATTGAGAATTGCCTTGATCCTAAACCATTTAAATCAGAATGTCAAGGAAGAAAAATTTCAAATACCGACTGTCGATGAGTTGTGTGCAAAACTCACGGGTAAGAAAATTTTCACTGTCATTGACATGAAAAAGGTTTTAAACCATGTAAAGTTAACTTCTAGTAGTTTTGACTTGACAACATTCATAAGCCCCCTAGGTAAATATAAATTCCTAAGGTTTTTCCATTTGGTTTGTCGACTTCGCCGGAAGTTTTTCAAAAAACTTAACACAAAAATATTTGGTGATATAGATAATGTCATGTGTATTTTGATGATTTTATCATTGGAGCCAGTAATGGGGGAAGAACATGATTAATCATGAAAAAGGTAACAGAAAGGGCTCGAAAATATAACGTTAAGTTTAACCGTGAAAAACTACAGTATAAAGTCAAAGAAGTTTAAATATGTAGGGTTCAAAATTTAATGAACATGGAGTAAAACCCGATCCTTTGCAAGTTGAAAAAAATTGTGAAACTAAGTGAGCCCAACAGCAAGCAAGAACTTTTAAAATTCTTAGGAATGATTAACTATTTGTCTAGGTTCATACCAAACGTATCTGAGATAAGTAGTCACTTAGAAATCTCACTAAAAAGAAATGTTTTGTGGCTATGGGGTCCTGAACATTCGAAAGCATTTAATGTGCTAAAGGATAAATTGTCAAAAGCCCCCAACGTTAAAAGGGTTTTTTATTCTAAACTGCCAATAGTAATACAAGTGATGCCTCACAAAATGGGCTAGGAGCTTGTCTTCTACAAAATTGTCAACCAGTGTCATTTGTATCTAAAAGTTTGACAGATGCTCAAAAACGTTTTTTCCCCAAATAGAAAGGAATTCATTGCAATATGCTTTGCCTTTTACAAGTTTCATCAATTCGTGTATGGGAAACAAGTTACAGTGCAGACCGACCATAAACCTATTGTGTCGATCATTACCAAAGACGTACATAAGGGTAACTCCCCGGTTGCAAAGATTAAAACTTAGATTGCTTAAGTATAAGTTGAATGTTGAGTATCTACCAGGTAAAAAAGATGATCATTGCCGATCTATTATCTCTTTTTTATTTGCCTATAAATGAAAATGAAACTAATGATGATTACTTATGTAAAATGGTTCATAGTCTAGACACGGAAGTAGCTATGATGAAACGAGGATAGCTCAGTTTCAAGAAGCAACAGAAAAAAGATGCTAGTTTAAATGACATAGCAAGTATTCATTGAGTGGATGGCCTAATTCAAAACTAGAGAAGTTAGCAAAAATGTAAAATTATACTGGGGAAACAGAGATGATGTTCACTTTAATAACGGAATGCTATTTATGAACAATAAAATAGTTGTACCTACATGTTTAAGGTTAGAAATGATGAAAATAGCACATCAACCTCATTTTGGCATTGAGAAAACCAAAAGTAGGTTAAGACAACAGCCAGGTGACAACATAGTCATTAGAAATGTAAATAACAAACAGTGGGAAGCAGGAAAGGTAATTGGAAAACATAAATCACCGAGGTCATACAATGTCATTAACAATAAAGGTAATGTGGTAAGACGTAACTCGTCCCCATTTGAGAAAGTCACTACATGAGCCTTTAATAATTAGGGATGAGGAAGAAGGTTGAAACAGTTAAACCATCTACTTCTTCTGCTCAAGATAGCACTAATAGAGCCACTACTACAATCCCTAATACTACTAGTACTACTAGTAATAAAGGCTATGTTACACGAGCTGGTAGAGAGATCAGAAAGCCCAAGAAGTTTGAGCATTAATTTAATTTCAGTTGTTTTGTTAATTTAATTTATAATAACTATGTTTTGTATAACTTTTGTTGTATTGTTAATGGGAAAAATAACATTTAAGAAATATAATAAATTTGGTAATATTAAACTACTGTTGTTCTGGTGAAAAAAGGGAGATGTGACAGATGTCATATGTACACCGCCTGTGCATTGTGTGTACATTATAAAGGCACCGCCTTGTAAGATGTCCTTCCGCCTGGAGTTGTAGAGAGAGGCCGTGCATTTGGCAAGGCGTAGGACAGACCAGTCAATAAACACACCTTGCTTTGTAATGTTGCCTCGTCTTTAATCCTCAATCATCCTACACATCAGAACCCTTCACATTCTCTGGACAGACTCTACAATAGTTCTTGCATGGATCAAGGCTCATCCACACAAATGGAAAAACATTCATTGCAAACGAGAGTCAACAGAAATACAAGAACTCACTGCAAATGCAAAATGGCAACACGTCGCATCAGCACAAAATCCAGCAGACCTTATATCAAGAGAACTTTGCAGAAACTCTTGCCACTTGTGACTTATGGTGGCACGGTTCCACAATGGTTGTCATAGATTCATTATTGTGGCCAGTTTCCAAAGTGCAGTCAATTTCAATGAAGACATGCCGGAACAAAAGGCTACTGTTACCACACTCACGCCACCAAGAAGAAGATGGGCATATCTGCAAGTTCTCAAAACTAATCAAACTACAACGTGTAAACGGCCACCACTGTCTTCGTTTTTGCTACAAACGCATCGCCAAGCCATTGCGGAAGAGAAACTACTCCGTACTACTGCGCACAGAGCTGCAAAATCACTTAAAGTATGCATCAAAATAGCTCAAAGTGAAGGCTTATGCGTAGGGACCATCAAGCTTGTTAGCATCAAAGGAAGTTCATAACAAAAGAACATCCCAAAAATTCTCTTCCATTTTTGGATAGTGCAGGCATTTCTTAAGAGTAGGAGGTAGACTCGAAAAATTCATTCCTGCCATTTGAGCAAAGACATCAAAATCATAATGCCACCACCAGCATCATCTCACTAAAATGCTCAATTATGAATGAACACTTACGATTGTACATGCTTCAGCACAAATGTTGACGTCATCACTTCGAAACAATTATGGATACCATCCCTAAGGGACGTATCCTGAGATCGACATGCATCAGTGTTTGCCGTGCTAACAAATTGAAGACATACTGTAACGCAGCAACTTTTTAATGGGAGAACTTCCAGATCCTAGGAATAAACCAGCTCGCCCCTTTCTTAAAACAAAGGAGGTCGATTAAGCAGGACCGTGTTTTCGGTAAAACAAAGATCTACACGTAGCAAAGTTAAAATTAAGGCATATCGCTATTTTGTGTGTCTAGCTACAAAGGCCGTCCACATGGAATTAGGTCAGTGATATGACTACCGAGGGCATTCATTGCTGCTTTAAAAACGATTCACATCACGGCGAGTAAATGTTCAAACATTTCTAGCGCCAACGGACAAAACTTCCGTTGGTGCCAATCACAAGCTTGTTGACTTTAACAAGTTGTTAAAGTCGAAGTTTACATCCAAGATACTCTGAAAAACCATAAGCTCTGTCGATTGTAACTGGTTTTCAACCTCCTCGTTCTCCACACTTCGCGAGGTTTTTTTATGGGAGGCTGCAGTTTAAATCCTTGAAATACCATTTACTCAAGAGGTTAATTGTAAATAACTCTTCACGTTTTGAACAAATGGTTAACTTTACGGACACAGATTGAAGCTTGACTTAAAACTCACGCCCACTTATTGCCTTAACAATGATCCTAATGATATAATCTGTCTTAGTCCAGGTCGATTTTCTAATCGGCGACAGGCAAACACCCGCTATACCAGAACCCCAACTTTATGACAACTCAATTCATACGTTAATAGATGGGAAGCAACACCAACATCACAGCAGCTCATACTGGAGGAAATGGTCAAGTGATATCTTACACTCTTGCAACAAAGACAGAAGTGTGTCTAGTTGTAGTCCAAATCTTCTAAAGCACAGTGGTCTGAGTTGAAGGAAGACAACCTATATCCTCTCAGTGGGCAGCTTTCTGTAATCACCCGCTCTCACATCATGGCGACGATGGAAAGTTTCGAGTGGTCACAATCAAGACGGGGTTCTCGAGGACATTACAAACGCCCAATAGTGAAATTGTGCCACTTCCAACTTAAAATGTTCAATGTTTCCTTTCTTAAAAAATATTTATTTTTTTGGGCCCCAGTATGTTTAATTGCAACACTTGCAATGCCTTGGTGTTCACAGCCATCCTGGTACTATTTGTCGCACTTTTACTTCATTGTTTATTGCTCACCGCATCCTACTATTTTTGTATCAATTTCTTTGGTGTTGGAAAAGCGACGCATGTTCTTTGTTTCAACAATGTTTATCATCAGAACAAAAATTACTTACTGCATCGCCCATTCGGTATGGTATAGTGTTATTCTCTGTAACTTTCGTAAGTTATTAATAAATACAGGATTTTTTAACTTGTGATTTTGCCATTTCAAGTGTGGTTATTGTGTTCCGTGGATCGCGAACCAGGGCCTCATTTACAGTCTCACTCATTTGTTTATCTTTAAAACATTGGTCCTCCATCACTAGAGTTGCATTTCATCTCATGTATCACCCATTCATCTCTTGCCCCAACAAACTACATAAAGGTCACGTAGATATTAAAGCATCAAATAGGTGGTTAAACAACGGGGAACTATTTTGAGAAACAGAAGGTTTTATGATGGCTATTCAAGACAGAGTGATTGCAACGAAAAATTATAAAAAATACATTATACAAGATGCGACAGTAAACAATCAATGTAGAAAATGTAGTGTAAGGGGTGAAACAATCGAACACATCATATCCGGGTGCCAGTCACTATGTCAAACGGATTACCTCTACAGACATAACCAAGTAGCTAACATTATTCACCAAAAACTAGCAATCAAGTACAACCTCATTGATACACACACACCTTACTACAAATACAAACCGGAGAAAGTACTAGATAGCAAAGATTTCAAATTATATTACCGACCGCACAGTTATAACAGACCAAACTATACATCACAACAGACCGAAATAATTATAATTGACAAGAAGAAACAAGAAACTACCCTTATTGACGTTGCTGTCCCAATGTGCCATAACGTCGAGACTACATGGAAGAAAAAATTGACAAGTATAGTGAACTTGCAATTGAGATCAAGAAGATGTGGAAACAGAAAAATGTAAATACAATCCCATACGTGATATCGGCTAATGGCATCATACCGAAGAAGCTACATGAAAGCATTAAACAACTAGATCTTCCACCCAATGTTTACATCGAGACTCAAAAGGCAGTATTACTCAACACGTGTAGAATAGTTCGTAAATTTCTAAACTAAGAATGATACTTCGAGATTCCGAGACAGCTTCCATCCTGACATGGTTTTCGTGGTTTTCCATAGTCCGAAGAGCAAATGCTAGGATGGCGACGAGAAATCGGCCACGACCGTACACAGCAGAAAGAAAACATCATCTACAAACTATATTATAAATGACTTATTTTAGTTAGAGTTAAGACAAAGTAATAATGTAGGTATGTAATATAGATACACATGGAAGTACTTGACGTAAGTCCGTACAACATGTTAGCTCCGGTTTTGACTGAGTTTGTATGAAATACATCCAATAAAATAATAATAATAATAATAATAATAATAATAATAATAATAATAATAATAATAATAATAATAATAATAATAATAATAATAATAATAATAATAATAAAAATGAGACAGCGCATCAAATGGACAGAAGATATGAACATTTGTGTGATGCGTAGCTATTATAGGGTAACGTTACATGACTAATCTTTGGTAACGTTATTAGAGACTGTTTTAATAGGTTATCGACAAGAGCTCCATAGGGAGTTTGTTCGTGAATATCCATTTTTAGAAGTTAGTGAACAGAGAATAGCTGACCAAAGAAGAATTATAGTTAAAAACAAAATGTTACCAGTAAACATATTAAATAGAATAAAACACGAAGTGAAGAACGAACTACAAGCGCATCAAGATGAGAACGGCAATACATCAGCAGAGAACAGCGAAGAAGAAGACCACTTCATACTAGAGCTACTAGAACTACCAGAAATACCGGTATTGTCATACCTGCAAGAACTTTCAAATCTACCAGACACACCAGAACTTCCAGACCAACCAGAACGTCCAGACCTATCAGAACGTCCAGACTAACCAGAACATCCAAATCTACCAGAACGTCAAGGCCTACCAGAACATCCAGACCTACCAGAACGTCCAGAACCACTAGAAATACCAAACCAACCAAGAAGATCAAGATACCCAGAACAACTAGACGATCAAACACAAGAGGTAGATATGCATAACGCAATAGAAAATACACCTGACATGATCAATCTAAAGAACATCCTAGCTTTAGCATTTACAACAGCCATGTCAGAGTTTGCGCACATACAACCAAACAGAAGACCATACATACCTAAACCCAAGCATTCAAAGGAAATGAAGACAGCGGTACACATAATGAACACACATATTTTATCAGATTACACACAAGACGAACTATCATTTGCAGACGTTCATGCGGCAATTTATTGTGCCGCTGTAGCAGTGGTTAGAAATTTGGGCTTAAAGGTAAAATCTGCAACATCTTCAAGACAAAACAGGAGAAGAAAAGTACGAAAAAGGGAAAAGCGACTAGTTGGGAGAATCGTTGAGCTTAGGAGAGATATCGGTCGACTGGAACAATACCGAATGGGTAATCGAATCTAAAAATGTGATAAGATACTGCCAAAATATATTTTGAAAGATTCAAGGTTCCACGCAAAGCATGAAACACTTAACGAATTCATTCACGAATATTTGGATACACTTAAACAAAAAGTAAGTGCTCTAGCTAAGAGATTAAAAAGATATAAAAAATGTAGTATTAGAAAAGAACAAAACCGAATGTTTAAAGAAAGGGAAAAACAGTTTTACCAACAACTATCTAGTACCGAAGAAATAATAGGAAATGGAACACCAACTAAGACAGAGATAGAAGAGTTTTGGACAGGAATATGGGGTACCGGTAGCACACAACCAGGATGCACAATGGATTCAAGATGAAATAGCTAGGATGAGCGATATTAATGAGATGAGATTCGAAGGTATAACTATTGATGAATTAAAGTCGACAATCAGTGCTACACATAGCTGGAAAGCACCAGGTAATGATAATATTCA
The DNA here is from genome assembly GCA_024449915.1 of Sweltsa coloradensis. NCBI lineage: Eukaryota > Metazoa > Arthropoda > Insecta > Plecoptera > Chloroperlidae > Sweltsa > Sweltsa coloradensis. The sequence continues at coordinate 10,199 of JAMZAV010007441.1, forward strand.
AAATTTTGGTATAAGAAATTCAATACTACTCACAATCAAATTAGAAAATGTCTCAACGAGTTTATAAATGGAGTTAAAGAAATACCCGAATTCTTTACTGAAGGAGTAACCTTTCTTAAACCAAAGGACAATGACACGAAGAACCCAAGTAAATATCGGCCAATTACATGTCTACCACTATATATAAAATATTGACTTCATGCATAACAAATAAAGTATATAATCATTGCGAAGAACACAATATCATGGCCGAGGAAAAAAGGATGCTGTAAGAACTCACAGGGATGTAAAGAACAACTTATTATAGACTCTACTGTAATGAATCAGGCACACAATAAGAAAAGGAATATTCACGTAAACTACATTGACTACAAGAAAGCCTTTGACTCAACACCACACACACTGGCTTATTCAGATTTTACAAATATATAAAATCAACCAGTAATTGTAAACTTTTTGAAGACAGTAATGGAGACATGGAGAACAACACTAAAACTAAATATGAAAAACCAGCAGATAACTACAGATCCAATACAATTTAACGTGGCATTTTCCAAGGTGACTCATTAAGTGCATTATGGTTTTTGTCTGTCATTAAACCCATTGTCACATATGCTTAACGAATCGACATACGGATTTAAAATTAAGGACAAATAATGTGGTATGTCACACAATTTCCCACTATTTTACATGGATGACCTAAAGTTGTATGCATCAAATTTTGCTCAACTAAACAGTCTAGTCAACACAACATTAGAATTTAGTCAAGATATCTGCATGGAGTTTTGGAGTAGACAAATGTAAGACGCTACATATCGAAAAGGGTAAGGTTACACAAGCAGAAGAGTTCCAGCTAGATGATGGAAATAGGATTGGAATAATGGACGATAACGATGTATACAAATATTTAGGATTCTCCCAAAGCGGCAAGAATTGAACATAAAGTTATGAAAGCAAAATTGATAGATACATACAAGAAACGACTAAAGTCTATCCTCAAGACGCAACTAAACGGTAAAAACAAGATCACAGCAATAAATACATATGCTGTACCAGTACTGACATATTCATTCGGAATCATTAAATGGACGCAGACAGACATCCACGCGTTGGAAATATTAACTCGTACTACACTTACCAAACACAGAATACATCATCCTAAATCAGCAATAGAGAGATTGACACTTCCAAGAGAAAAAGGAGGACGGGGCCTAATTGATCTGAACAACTTATATTATAAACAAATAGACATTTTAAGAAAATACTTTTTTTACAAAGAGCAACCAATCCACACTGCATAGGGCTGTGGTGCTAGCTGACAAATCATTAACTCCACTCAATCTAGCAAACGAAAATGTCAATCTACAAGGGAAACTCATAACTGACGCTTCAAAAGAGTTGCGTCTCTCAGAAAAGACCCTACACAAGAGACATTATGATGAACTACACAAAGGTCACGTAGATATTAAAGCATCAAATAGGTGGTTAAACAACGGGGAACTATTTGGAGAAACAGAAGGTTTAATGATGGCTATTCAAGACAGAGTGATTGCGACGAACAATTATAAAAAATACATAATACAAGATGCGACAGTAAACGATCAATGTAGAAAATGTAGTGCAAAGGGTGAATCAATCGAACACATCATATCCGGGTGCAAGTCACTATGTCAAACAGATTACCTCTACAGACATAACCAAGTAGCTAACATTATTCATCAAAAACTAGCAATCAAGTACAACCTCATTGACACACACACACCTTACTACAAATACAAACCAGAGAAAGTACTAGATAGTAAAGATTACAAATTATATTACGACCGCACAGTTATAACAGACCAAACGATACATCACAACAGACCGGATTTAATAATAATTGACAAGAAGAAACAAGAACTACCTTATCGACGTTGCTATCCCAATGTGCCATAACGTCGAGACCACGTGGAAGAAAAAAATTGACAAGTATAGTGAACTTGCAATTGAGATCAAGAAGATGTGGAAACAGAAAAAGGTAAATACAATCCCATTCATTATATCAGCCAACGGCTCATACCGAAGAAGCTACATGAAAGCATTAAACAACTAGATCTTCAACCCAATGTATACATCGAGACTCAAAGGCAGTAATACTCAACACGTGTAGAATAGTTTCGTAAATTTCTAAACTAAGAATGATACTTCGAGATTTCGAGACAGCTTCCATCCTGACATGGTTTTCGTGGTTTCCCATAGTCCGAAGAGCAAATGCTAGGATGGCGACGAGAAATCGGCCACGACCGTACACAGCAGAAAGAAAACATCATACAAACAATATTACAATTTATAAATGACTTATTTTAGTTAGAGTTAAGACAAAAGTAAAAATTTGTATGTAATAGGTACACATGGAAGTACTTGACGTAAGTCCGTACAACATGTTAGCTCCGGGTTTTAACCGAGTTTGTATGAAAATAATAATAATAATAATAATAATAATAATAATAGTAATAATAATAATAATAAGAATAATAATAAGAATAATAATAAGAATAATAAGAATAATAATAACCCCAGTCGGGGCAAAATTTTTCCGACAACTGCTATGAATCAATAACTGTGTCCTTAAAGCGGGCCTATGCTTAAGGTACTAGTGTAGGCTTTACATACTAGATTTTTCGTTAAAACGTTATATTTCTAGGTTGGTACCGTAATATTATCTTATTTAGTATCTTTTAATAAAATCAAACCCGAAGAAAATCGCAGCATAACTTCACAAAAAATTAAAATGTTATGATAGCGCAAGCTTAAAATATAGCAAGAAAAAGACCAAAATGAAAACTTTAACTGCTATTATCTCAAAACTATTATTTCCTTACACATTGACAATCTTCAACCAAGTTTACAAGAGTTATAACAGAGGTAGATGGATAATATATGGCTTGTTTTGAAGCTTATTAAACAAAGCATGTTGAGACGTAGCCATATTTTGGTATTTGACTAACCCTTGAATTACATATATGTTCCATAACTTTATTTTATGGTGAAAAAATAGCTTAAATGGAAGTCTTAATATTTAAAACTATAAAATAAATACTTGTAGTTGTCCTAGTATCAAAAACTCCACGTCTCAACACAGGTATAATATGCTAAACAAATAAAATAAATGCAATAACAGCTTTCTAGAGCAAATAGAAGCTAAGCATTCTTGGTCAAGAGCTGAGCATTGTTACAACAATGAAATGTTAATTAAATCCTAAAATAACAATTTTAAAAAAAGTAGTTATTTTTTATTTAACTTTAGTTTGTCAAGTTGCATACAAAAGAAATAAATCAATAAAAGACTCAACTGTTAAACTTTTTCCCAAGACTACTAGTACCTTAAAACTTATATTCATTACCCAATCATGGGAAAATGAGATGTGTTTTGGATTTATTCATGTGTTCTTTCGATTTGACAGCTACATTGCAGTCTTCTGTTGGATTTATGTCATGGAGGTCAACATTCACAACGAGAGCAGTTAGTAAAGGTTTTGTTCTGTGGTCCCGGTAGCTCATTGGTAGAGCTATGGCACGTTAAGCGGAGGTTCTGGGTTCGAACCCAGTCGGGGCAAACTTTTTCGACAACTCATGAATCATAATAATTAAAATTGAATCAATAATAAAAATAATAATAATAATAATAAATAAAATAATAATAATAATAAAAATAAATAATAATAATTAACACAATTAACTGTCGGGACATTTCGCCGCGTCGATTCTGCTTTTATTGCGTTTTTAAAGTTTCAGCCCAACTGTGTGGGCTATCCTCAGAAAACAAGAAATAAAATTAAAAACTTTTCAAAAATATAAACCAAGACAAGGCTTCCCATTAAAAAACAAAAAAACAAAAACAAAACAAACAGTTACCATGATCAGGCTCCGCCTTCTATAAAATTGCATAACATTCTATGAAGTCTTTTCACAACCAATCAACTCACATTTGAGAATTTCTGGTGCGTATCCGATCACTCGATCGAACTCCACTTTCTTGGGGCTGATCCATTTCGGGACAGGGAGGACGAGAAGGCTGTCATCGAAACCGGAGTAAGATCTCGGGGATAATGCGTTTATTTACGATACGGAAGCCTTGTTTGGTAATTGTTGTAAGCTTTTTAATTTATTTCTTTTTTCTGAGGATAGCCCCACAGATGGGCCGAACGTCAAAGCATAAACGCAGAATCGACGCGGCGAAATTCCGACCAGTTAATTGTGTTATTATTTACCGGGCCGCGAAAGCCTTAAATTTGAAATAATAATAATAATAATAATAATAATAATAATAATAATAATAATAATAATAATAATAATAATAATTATTATTATTTTTATTATTGATTCATAGCAGTTGTCGAAAAAGTTTGCCCCGACTGGGGTTCGAACCCAGAACCTCCGGCTTAACGTGCCATAGCTCTACCAATTGAGCTACCGGGACCACAGAACAAACCTTTACAAAACTGCTATTTGTTGTGATTGTTGACCTCCATGACATAAATTGGTAGAGCTATGGCACGTTAAGCCGGAGGTTCTGGGTTCGAACCCCAGTCGGGGCAAACTTTTTCGACAACTGCTATGAATCAATAACTATGTCCTTAAAGCGGGCTTATGCTTAAAAATCTTATATTCATACTACCCAACTCATGGGAGATGAGATGTGTTTGGATTTATCCATGTGATCTTTCAGATTTGACAGCTACATTGCAGTCTTCTGTTGGACACACACTGTGACTCCAACCTCCGTAGAGTCACAGTCAACCTTGAAAATGTCTGACGTAGTACAGACGAAACGTCGGTGGACGCCCAGGTTCTGCCCTGGTTCATCTTATTTTCGACGCGGTTTTACCCAAGATCCTTGTTTTTATCCTATGACGGGCCGCGAAAACCTACAACAATCCATATATATATATATATTTATTTTTAAATAAATATCTCTTATACATTTTTTTATCAAACAAGTTCGGCCATCCACAAGCTGCACAGGACAGCTTAACTGTGGAATATGTTACATTAAAAAAAATCATACATGTGAAATAATGATTTTTAAATAATTCGATAATTCAAAATTCTAGATAGCAATGCAATAATTAGTGACGTAACAGTAAGTAACAGTAAGCAGTGAATGACTCGGCGTGTAAAAAGAAAAGAAAAAATATATAACACTAAAATAAAAGATTAAAATAGTAGATAAAAACAAGTAATTAATGTGCAAATTATTAAATACTTATACTAGCCAAAAAACATTTTTGTGAAGCAACAGTTTGCAGATAATACAGTGAATAACAGTGAATAGAACAGATATAGGACAGTGAAATATTAGAGTGCTAATTCATTCACATTAAATTATGAAACACTTATGTAACAAATACACAAGTACAAATACACAACAACCCTAACTTCACACATTTCGTAATAAAAATGCCTTTAGTTCTCTTTTGATTTCATAAATAGTCTCTAAATCTCTGATGTTCTTTGGAATACTATTAAAATAGAAAAGTATGGTGTAGCTAAGTGTTCTTTTACCATACTTATTTGCAACCCGTGGCAACCGGTATACTTCCGAAGATTTGGAGCGAGTAGAAGTATTGTAATTTATGAAATTTTTGTGAGTATTAACGAAAAAATGTTTCAAAACTAATTTATATGTGAATAATTTCTGTGAAGGTAAAACGTTTTGTAGTCTATAACATTCTAAAGTGCTTAAATTATTTTCAAAAGTCATCATCATTATTTTATTTTGAATAGAGATTATGCTATTTAGCTGTGAGAACGAAGCATTTCCCCAAATTAAGAGACCGTAAGAAATAACCGACTCTGCAAGGGCTATATAAGCCATCTTTATATATTTAAATGGTAAAATACTTTTAACTGCATATAATTGGTAAGCGCATGACCTTAAGCGTTTACATATTTTCTCAGCTTGTATATTCCAACTAAAGTTTCTATCAATCTCCAACCCCAAATACGGATGGCTGTAAACAGTTGCAATTGATGTATCACACGAACAATCCAGATCAATTTTACCCGCGTTCAGATTTAAGCATTCAAAATTGTGGTCAATAACATTAATATTAGTATTTCAAACCCGCGTTTAACGGCATGGAGATGTGCACAATCTTTGTTGTTTCAATATTTACGATTAGCCTTACGTCATGGTTCCACCTGAGTAAATTTAGAAAATCATTTTGCAAGTATCTTTCTGCAATTTTTACGTTTTTATGGATAGACACTAAAGCAAAGTCATCAGCGTAGCAAAAAGCAATGCACTTAATAATATACTTAACCATAATATTTACATATATTTAGTAAAGTCGAGGTCCTAAATAGAGCCTTGTGGTACGCCACTGCTACATGACTGCTTCACTATACACTTCGCCTATTCTTACAATTAACTTTCTATTCGATAAATAATTTTTAAACCAATTTAACAATGTACCTCTAACCCCAATACTTTCCAACGCATCTAGCAGCTTATTAAAATCAAGGGTGTCAAATGCTTTTTTATAATCGATAAACATACATAAAATATTAAAATTTTCGTCTAGCTTAGTATTAACTAGGTCAGAAAAGGATGCCAAAAAGTCTACTGTATTTTTTCCTCTTTAAAATCCATATTGTTGTTCGTTTATTATTTTAAATTTCGTCATGTAATCTATTAAGCAATTTGCCACGTATCTTTCAAGTATTTTTTCAATGCTACACATAATGGCAATTGACCTATAATTAACATATTTCAAATGGTCGCCCTTTTTGAAAATTGGCCTGACAACAGATGTTTTCAATGTTTCTGGAATAATACCCTCCTTCAAGGATAAGTTAATAAATAGGGCAATAACTGGACTGATCTCGTCAACTATACTTTGCGAATCCTTGACTCTAATTCCGTCAATACCTGCCTTTTTATTATTATGCATTTTAAGTATTATTTCTTTGACTCCGGTCGCTGAAATAGGAGGTACGTATATCGACTGTAATTGTTGCTCGTATGCATTATCTCTCATAATGTTATCTACACACTTAATGTCGCAAATGTGAACAATATTTTCAATTTCATCTACAAAGGTATTGACAAAATTATTAGCAATGTTTGGAATTGTATCATGTCTACCTAAAAATTTATTTATAACTTCCTCAACTGTATCTTTCCTTTTCCGACCCATTATCTCATTAATATTTTGCCACGTTACTTTTCTGCAGTCTTTACCCTGTTCTAATGCATGTACATAGTAATGTCGTTTACCATCGATTATATTTTTATTTGTTCTATTTCTTAACCTATTATAATATCTCCTATATTCATTTTTAAATACACTGAATTGCGGACATTTTTTCCACCTTTGAAAAGCGCGATCTCTTTCCTTTACTGATTTTAATAACTCTTTCGTCATCCACACTTTATTCACTCTTCTTTTAACTTTCGACTCTTTAAAATTAGACGCCACATCGTAGGCTATTTTAAAATTGCTCTGGATTGATTCGTATAAGGGAATACACTTCTTGGCTGATAATAAATTATCCCATTTCATGCGTTTTAACACTTCCACTAATTTAGCTTCGTTAATACATTTATTCGCAACTGGTTCGTTTATTGTATTTATATGAACAATGTCAATTCCTGTAGATGCAACTATCATAGTGATCGCTAATCTTCGTTGTATATACCGCTGTTTTGACATCATGGTCAATACCTCGGATGTAAACATGGTCTATACAGGTACTGCTAAGCCTATTATTAACTATTTCCTCTCGCGTTGCTGCAGTAACACACTGTACAAACCCACTAGTTGCCTAAACACGCTTGATACAACTGAACTCTGATATCATTATGATCGAGTACATCAATATTTGAATCACCAATATGCAATGTTTATTTTTATTTTGCATCCAATCATTTTCTATTTCGTTAATAAACTCTAATTTTGTATTGTAATCAGGAGGTCTATATACACATAACAGTGATATAACCATTCCTGCTCCTATAATCAGGTAACCACAAATCCCTTCAAAACTATGAAATAATGCATCTATGTCAAACCTCACAGTTTTGCTAACAAATAGTATTAATCTACCCCTCTCTTACTAGGTCGTAGTTTACAATAACGATTATAACCATTTATTTGATACACTGAGCTTTCTTCTAAAACATTAACTTCACTTAAGACTAATATATGAAATTTATTTATCTGGTTTTGCAATACCACGAGTAGTTCGTCCCAATTTTTCCTTATAGATCTAATATTTAAGTGGAAAACAATTATACCTTTACAATTTTCTTTGCATCAATCGTCCAGACTGTCCGTAGTTTCACATGTCCAATCAACACCTTCAAGATCGTCTTGAGACCATAAGTCCATTTAGATCGTACAGCCTGTTTCCTTCAGTTGATCAATGTCCCCTGCTCTTTATCTTGACCACAACCGTTGACTGCTCGTCTTTACGTGCACAAATTATCCCTCGCCGGAACCAGACAAATTTGTACCCAACAACCTTTGCCCTCTGCTTGACCTGCCAAAATAAATTGCGGAAAAGGGGAGAAAGATGTTCGTTAATAAAAATATTCAAGTCCTTTTCTTTTGGTTCTCCCTGAATGACGTCGCTGTTTTTTACGGGCAGTCGCCGGGCTGCTAATATCTCGTCGCGTTTTTTTCGCGAAGTAAATTGTACTACAACTTTGGAAGGGTAATCTTTGTTTCTGGCTGGCACTCGATGGACCGCGTCGATGTCATAGTCTTCTAGCTCTACATTAAATTAATCCGCAATAGACCTCACAATGGTTTCTATGTTTTCGTTGTCACATTCTATCACATTTGAAATCTCAATGTTTCTGTTTCTACCGTACTGATCAAGATCATTTACCTGCCCTGCTAGTTCCTCTATAATCTTGTCCTTGCCAGCTACTTCTTCAACTAAGTTTTGAATTGCAAGATCACTTTCAATAAGTTGTTTTTTAAATTCCCTCAAAGAAAATAGTTCATTTTTAATTTCTTTGATTTCACTACGCAGTTTACAAACAACTTTCAAAACGGTTTGTAGTGTAACTGTCTCTTCCGCTTCACTGTTCTTCTTTTCGTCTCGACACTTGACACAACGACACAGCGATTTACTTTCTTGCGATTTAGCATTGTACGTCGCACGTTTTAACCCCGAACAGTCTTTGAAATGATAATTCTTCGAACATCCCATGCAAGAATATACGTAATCCCCATCACTAGGCAATTCACTGCTGCACTTACCACACGACATTGCTATCTGTAATATTTATAATAATATAATAAATATAATAATAATAATAATAAAAAATAATATAATAATAATAATAATAATAATTATTATTATTATTATTATAATTATAATTATAATTATAATTTTAATATTATTTTAAAATGTGCTACATTTTCAGACCGTTATACATTTTGACAACGTTTATAGGTATTAAAACCATTAATTGTTTAATGAATTCAAACCATGATTATATACATTTCAAATCAAATTATGTAGAGTATGTGTAGAGTATATGTACAAATGCGTATCAACAATAGCGTATTGAAACGGCCGCTAATAATTTCACTTCATTAGAAACATTTAATAAATTTGAAGTTTATTTGACATGCATGATACACAGACAGATGCAGCTCAAGCGCAACGCGCTAGGTCCTCGGATCGACAGCCCCGTCACATATGTGAATGCAAGGGATTGATTCCTATCCAACAACCTGTCATCATTCCCTTCAAGACTTATTTTTCTCCAAACATCTTGCTAGACGCCTGAAGTGGTGCATGCCATTGTCCGAAGTAAGGTTAAATTTAAAATACATAATACATTGTTAAGCATAGCATTCACCTTTTTTATCAACAATATCAGCTATCAACAAAACTCCTAAACTACACTTATTATTTGTTTTTGTGATTGTAATAAGTGATTCTATTAATTTATCATGTTTATACTGTTTTGTTTTGTAGGTAGTCCTATACCATACACACACATTACATTCAAGCATAGCTTAGCTTAGTATTATGAAACGAACCAACATGTGTCTTGACTTTTACGTTTAAATTAATGGTTGCAAATTCTATTTTGACAAGCTTTTCAAGGATATTGTTACGAGGCACTGTACGTTTATGAATTAAGAATGCGCAAATGTGGAAGGGTAGATGAGCTTGTTCCTATTTTTTAGATCTCATAACTTTTGAGTGTGTAAAATTTGGCTGTATTTTTACAAGTTTTTGCATGCGTTTATATTACCTGTAGGTCTCCACAAGGTCAAACCCCAATATTTCTTGCAAAGCCAGAAAATATCCTTATTTTTGACTCAAAACGCTTCCCCAAAGATGATTTTATCATCTGTGGAGACTTCAACATTAACCTTCTATCTGTTTCTCCATCTGGTACCCAATTTTTGGACCTTATCAACTCTTACAATATCCACCCTACGACTCCCCTACACGAATCAATGGGAATAGCAACAGTCTCATCGACAACATTCTTACATCAAAAGACTCCTCTTTATTCATAACAAATACTTATAATACAGATTTATCTGACCATCATGCCCTTACATTGAATTTTAGCCCATGTTCTAAGAGGTATATGTTACTTCAGGTAAGTTCAATGATATAAATACCCAGTTCTTCATCTCGCTGTTAAACGCCGAGGAATGGCAAAACCTTGATTGCACTGATGATGTTGATGTCATGTTTAACTAATTTCTATCAATATTTTTGCAAGATTTCAACACAGCCTTTCCCCTCGTTATCCATAAGAAAAAGAGAGACAATCCAAGTCCTTGGATTTCTCATTACCATCGGACTGAATCGAAATATCTTCTTCATCTTAATTGCATGTGCAAGTGTCCCCCCCCCCCCCAAGATTTTGTACCAACAACACTTCAAAATTCGTAAAAAAAAAAAAAAAAGTTAATACAAAGAGCATCAGAATGGCTAAACGTAACCATCATGACCAGTTAATTTCACCTGCTACAAATAAGTGTAAAACATCTAGGAGCATAAGAAAATCACCAGTAAGTGTAAGCTTATAACTTGACCTTGAAATGTAATGACGCTCTGAGCTCGGACCCTTCCCTTTTTTCAAATCATTTTAATAACTTGTAATTAAAAGTGGAATTAACAATGGACCAACCGCTAAGTCCCCTTCTTCACTCCCTGTCACTCCTGTATCCATGATTTTACTTTAAATAAGTGTTTATTAGACATAACACTGCCTTTTACACACGTAATACAGTTTACATTTTTAACTGGTGATATTTCGACTTTTATTCAAAAGCCTTTTTCAAACTAAAGGTTGACAAAGAAAAATTTAACAACAAGCCTATAAAAGAGATCATAAACAAATAACCATGAAACTATCTGCAAAAAAAAAAATGTTATGTCCTATAAACACTTATTCAAAAAGAATAAATACCTGTTCTACTAGTTTCATTTATCTCATCAATGTTTTTGAATCCAACCTCTATATCAAAGTATCAAAAATTTTCAAAACACCAAGCAAAAAACACTCAGCAGGTTTGGACGAAGTCCCGGGTTCAATCATTTCCTAATGTAAAGTTTACATTGCCTTTTCCTCTTCCCTACATAATAAATCACTTCTTTACTTCTGGAAAAATTTCCTACCAAACTCAAAAGTACCAAAATATTCCTCCTAATAAGAAAAAGGGCAAGAAAGGGACGATCCAAAAAAACAGACCCGTTCTCCAACATCTCTTCGTTTTCTAAAATATTTTAAGAATTTTCATTCTTCAAAAGCGAGGGGTTTTCGTATCGTTGCTGGGGCCTCTAGACTGAAGTTGTGCAGAAGTTTATTTCCTCCCCTTTAAAGGTTTATCCAGACACCGCGCAACGAAGCTAAAACAGCGCTGGCGTAGTAGGCCAGCATTGCAGATGTTCTTTCTATCGGCCCATTACGCTTTAAAAGTTCACCGTTTTCCCTACGGGTGGCAGATTTGTAAAACCCTTCGGGCGTAGGTAAGGGTAGGTTTTGGCTGGTGCTTGTATCTTGTGATGTGATCCGTCGAGGCCGTTGCAAGAAGTGGGAGCGGCGGAGGGTATTCTTTTCCATTGACCAAATAACTCAGGTTCAGGTAGTCGCCCTTGCCCCATTTCTACAATAGCGATGGACTCTTTCAACAGCTCAGAAGACATTAGATTATTTTATTTCCCAAATTTACATGAGAACAGGCTTGTTTTACAACCAGAGAACCAGTGTGTTTCCCGAATCATTTCAACTGAGTCTGATATGAATATTATAAAGCATAAATGTATTCCAGACCATAATTTGGAATTGTCTTGTTTATGTTAGAATGCCGACTGCTAAGTGCTTTTAAAAAATTACGAACTTTTCCCCTCACTGCGTGAATTATTTGACACCCATGAGGAAATATGTATAATTCCGTGCGTAGTGACAACGACACCGGGATAAGAACAATGTAACATTTTCATGTGATTGGTCAACGATCTAAAATGCGATTACTGTAAAATATTTATTTTTTAAAACGGTAGACAGCAAAAAATTCAGAACAATATTTGTCACAGTATTGTTAGCTAATTTTTTTTTTCAAACTTATATATTTAATCGCGGCTCGAGTGGTGGGACCGGCAGCGGAGTGATTGCGCCCTTGCCTCTCAACTCTATTATTGCATCATGCTATATTCAGAATAGTGTTGATAGAAGGAGGATTCTGGAATCGCAACTATTTTTTGTTGATAATTTTATTTTTATCGTTTTATTTAACGTTTTTTATTCTATATATTCGATGTGTATTCATTACATTAATTGATCATCTTTCGATTTTTCAAACATCGATTATTTAAACGGGTAATAATGTAGGCCTACATTAAAATGTCGATTACCGATTGTCACAAGTAGCATCGAACGGCAACCCTACCCATCTTCTGCCTTTGGTTTTGCGTTGTATAATGATGTGTGGTTTTAGGGCTATAATAATAGTGCAAACATTTGTGATTTGAGAGCACGGTGAAGAAATAAATGTGTTGTTTTATCTCCATTGATGTGCAAAGTTACCCTTTAATTTATTACATGCTGACAATATGACTCTGACGCAACACAGTGGTGCCCACTTCGCATTTCCTCGCACTGAGTTCTTATTAAATCACAGTAACGAGTAAAACTTATCGTGTTCAAAGCATTCAACATAGGAAAAATTTATTTCAATAAAAATAACCATTTTTTTTTAAAATTTATTTTTCGGACCCAACCAACCAAAAACCCCCGTCCCCTACTGTAAATTTCTCAACCCTACGCCGGCCCCCTTTACTCGCCCATAATTCCCCCAGTGGGGGAGGCAGGTTAAATGGAATGGTCCCCCAGTAACAAGGGGTCTTGGGAATTACTTTCAAAAAAAAATGTAAACAAACATTGTGTCAGACCCTGGTTACGTAAAATTAAAAAAAAATGAAATTATTTTACTTTTTACTTTGCTTATTCACGTCTGTTAAAAAATTTTTCTTTAAAAATCATGTAAACAATTTATTTAATTATTTGTCGCCGCTACCCGGGGAAAACACTCCTAGGTGAAATTGATTATTGTGTTATAACGATTCAGAAATAACAATCCGGGTCGAGTTGGATTTATCATTTGTGATTGTTATCAATTTAAAAACAGCAAAAACAATTTTTAACATAATAGAACAAAACATCCAGTTTTTTGTGTTTTATGCTGTTTGAGCTTCGAAAAAAGGAAAAATGTTCACGTACATCTGCTGAAAGACGGTAGGGCCTACTACAGTTCCACTCTTCAAAAATTTTTACAATTAATTGTATTTGATTACCTCACTCTGAATGCTATTGCACCCCTAAATTCAAAAGAGTGAGATAAATTTTAAAATTTTGGTTGGCGAAAAGTATATGTGTAAAACTAAAACAAGCTTTCATTTTTAAATATTTACAGATGAAACTTCCTTTTTTGCGAAACATACGTAGGCTACATGCATGTATGTAGCCTACATGTACCACATTGTTAAATGGGCTTTTCCCAGACCGGGGGGTTTGGGGGGGGGGGAAACAATAGCGCCGCTGGCGAAAATTTAGAATTTTAGGTTTTTTGATGGTTTGATGCGTCCCTTTAAAATGTTTGCTCTAAATCAATACCAAAATATTAGTTTTTGGCGTCGTTTTTAGATACGGTTATTTATTATATATTTCATGTGTGTATATAATATTTTTTATGTATATATATTTTATATTATATAATATAATATGTATGAATTCATAAAATTTGGTTTTTCGACGCCCAAAATGGTTTGCTTACAAAATCACCTTACGTGCCGATTGCTTTGTGCCCGCGTCCGTTTTTTTTTTCAAACGCCGCCCTATGTGGCTTTGGTCATTGCCACTACTTACCCAAATTAAAGAAACAAGGTCGTAGCCCCCCCCCCACCCGCTACCTTTCCAAGGCCAGGCAAACCCCCACGCCAATGAAAGAAACCGGGGGGAAACACAGAAACGAAGGTCCAAGGGCCCCCTTCCCTTCCCCTCCCCTAGCCCATACGACTGGGTGGCACATAATAATGTGGAAATAGGCAAACCATCCCGATTGTCATCTTTATTTGTGAGGAAGATTGAGTATGCAGAGAAAACTCTGTTGAAATTAATTACAGATTTGTTGTTTTTACTACGTTCCGTAAAATATTTTGCCCGATACTGACTACAGATGACATAAATGAAATCGTCCAAACTCGTGAAATTGTTGAAATCACTTGCAAATGAATAGAAATTAGAATGATTTAATTATTATAACCGTGCGCGATCTCGGATAGAAAGGCAACAATATGCGACATGCATTGTAAGTTGCAGATGTTGTGGCATCTGTTACTATTTCAAGTGGATCTTGCAAAATAAAATGGAGTCAACTCAATCAATTGTGTAAACAATATAAAATAAAAATAAATAAATATGTTTTGAGATCAAGGATATATCGAGAAACTATAGACGCAAGTCCAGCAATTTGACAGGTGGTAGATAGTATCACACTCGTAGATCGTGTACGTCTGTAAGACGATCGTCCGCGCGGCGCTAGTTCGCAGGACCAATTATCGCAGGCAGAGATCGAACTCGCGTCCCGAAAGGAGTGTCATTGCATCGATACCTTTCTATTATTATACAATTTTCAGGGCAACATTTTGCCTGAATCGAGTTTTAGGACATCAAGCATAATGCAGTCCACGCAAGATTTATGCCTACGGCGGTAAACTAGTTGAAGTTTCACCCCAAGAGTGAGAGTGGACAAGCCAACAAGGTCAAGAAGTAAAATTTCCAAGGGTGGCTAGAGTATGCCTATGCTATCGCTACTATAATATGCAATGCATCACATAATAAATACAAAATATACATAACATATCTACAAAGATTCATACATACATTATACATGTTGGCATGATTTTCTTATGCGAATAAATATAATATTAGGAAATCATCTTGTTCTTTTAACAAACCAATAAAAGATTTTAGAATAATGCATTCAGCTTCATTCCCTTCACTTCACAACACCGACAACGATGTTCTGACGATTTGGCGAGCTCACGTTGAACCTGCCGCCACTTCAAAAAGATTGCAATGCGAGTGAGCTACCGACCGCCGAGGCGAGGTGGAGATGGTTATGCGTGCTGACGCGCAGCGCCAGTAGACGGTAAAAATCTGTCGTGGAGCGTCGAAACGGGTAGACTTTTACAGGGTCTTGGTGTTTCAAGGAAATTAAATAAAGTATGCGTTCGAATTACGATCGGAAAACGAATTTAGAAACTAGAAGAGTACACCATTTGGGTTGATATCTCGTCAATAAATTTGAGTGTAAAAAAGTCAACCAAAACGACACTACAAAAACCTCAAAATTTTATTCAAAAAACATGGGCGGGAAAAAAAGGTCATAAGTACTATCCATTCTGATAAACTTCACAAAACTTGATAAACATAATAACAACTAGATGACAAAACTTATTTGAAAAAATTAGGTTATTCTGAAAAGCCGTTCTTTATATTTCATTGAACTCGCCGCATGCAAATTAAACAGCCGGTACGCCCGTAAATAGGGCCATTTTATTTTATTTCTTTTATTTTTTTAGTGTAGTATGTAATTACAAAACACTTTGCAACAAAACAACACCATTTAAATGAAAACAATTTAGCTGCTGGAATAGCCTTAATATCCTTACTCTTGCTTGCTCCCATATTCATCAAGCAGACATATTCGTCACTATAATCCATCCTCTTCCCCCAAAACTCTTCCATTCACTCCTACTCAACTTGTTCATCAGCCAAATCCATGTTCTCAAAGTTCTCACTATCTTTGCCCTCTCTTATTGCCTCTCTTATCTTATTACTCCATTAATGTATTCTTGATACTCATAACAATGTTTTTATTTTATTTTTATGTTTTTCTTCTATTATTAAAATGTTCTCCATTAATTTAATATTTCATCATTATATGTTTGAATACCATCATTTATATCACTAATTTTTATGTATCATGCCTATTTTTGACTATGAAAAAATCCAAGAAGGTGTATTACATAAATATACTTCAGTGGCCTGGACTCTGGGTAACAAAGAGAAAGGCGTTTAGTTTAATTCAGAAATTATTTTTTATAAGTTTATTTTGGGTGACCAAAATGGATACATTGAAAAGTAATGCGATAAGGAATAATAATAATAATAAATCAATAAATAAAATTATTTGGAACCTACACACTGAGTCATAGAACTGATTTTCAGTGGGAGACAGTAAACCAAAGCGACCAAGCCAACCCTGTAGGCCTCGACGCAATCGACGAGTGAGCGATAACCAACCAAAGATCGATATTTGTAATAGGAAATATAGAAATCAGTGGTATGGACAGTGCGAACACCCGCGGATCAACAAAACCTATTCAGAACAACTTTAAATTTATAATGTGCCTCGTTGCTAGTACGGCTCCAAAGTCACCGCTTAAAAATTGCTAAGACAAGAACTGATGGACTTAAGCCCGAATCAGAAGTTAAAAACTTCTGAATTTTGGCGGTAATCAACCCTAGACCTTCTGCATAGAAAGCAGATACGCTAACCACAAGACCAACGAGCCACACAAATGAATGAACTGGGTGTTGAATGTTTGAGGTGGCGTATTGGAAGAGAGTGGCTAAGGTGGTTTGAACACATGACAGTAATGGAAACAGAAAGCATACCAAGAAGAGAGTTTGCAAGGCCAGCAGGGAAAAATAGAATAGTAGGAAAACGAAGAGATGGGTGGAATGAATAATTAATTGTGTGCTTCCAATGCAGAAGTTGTGTGGCTCGTTGGTCTTGTGTTTAGCGTATCTGCTTCCAATGCAGAAGGTCCAGGGTTCGATTCCCGCTAAAGTCAGAAGTTTTTTAACTTCTGATTTGGACTTAAGTCCATCAGTTCTTGTCTTAGGAGTTTGTAAACGGTGACTTTGGAGCCGTCCTAGCAACGAAGCACATAATAAATTTCAGAGTTGTTCTGAATCGGCCTTGTTGATTCTGGCGTTGATTCGCGGGGTTTCGCACTGTCCATACCACTGATTGCTAAATTTCCTATTAAAAATATCGATCTTTGGTTGGTTATCGCTCACTTCGTCGATTGCGTCGGGGGCCCGCAGGGTTGGCTTGGTCGCTTTGATTTAAAGTCCCCCACTGAAAATCAGTTATATAACTGAGTGGGTAGACTCTAAATAAAATTTATTTATTTATTTATTTTTAGATGTCAACACAGACGCCGCCCACTGAAGATTAAATACCATTCTTGATTTCGGACCGACTTTAATCAACATATTAAAATAGTACACCGGCCTCGATTAGGAACACAAGACTGTTCAATATAAACATTTGACTTTACCGCGTATAAAATCGTGCAGTATACCGTGGTGTAACATGGGGTACGTTCCGAAAGTTGTTGAATATGCTATTTGCGTGCTTGACCCATTCCGAAAGCTGTAGAATATGCTATGCTTGGCGTTCCGTAACATGGTTTGCGAGCATATTCAGCATACTTGATATGCTCGAGGTTTCCACTTGAGCATCTCAACAAGTGGGAGAATAGGCTGTATTTTAAAAACAAAAATGGCGGATCACTTGAATACATCGCTAACGTATCGTTCTTTGACGTGACAAAACCCAAAATTGTACGTAAGAGTTGTTTCACCTGAGCCAGCCGCTAGAATTAGCAACGGTTAGTCACAATCCTCGAGGTGTTCCGAAAGTAACTCGTGTTTATAGAAGCTTTAACGTGCTGGAGAATGCCAGCGTCAAAGCATATTCAACTGCTTTCGGAACGTACCCATGGTTTGTCATGGGAGAGTGGGGCAACGGAGTGAAACAGGTTGATGGGGTATCGGAGAAGCGCCCCTGGGGTAGAGTGGCGCATTATGACCTGACGGCTGACGCGACCTTAAACATAGCCTATAACTAACCGACGACTACAAAAACTTGTAAAAAGGTCAGCCAAACATTTCACATTCAAAATGATTGGGATAAAATAACAAGCCAAGCCACCTCAAAGTGTTGAGATATACTTGAAGAGCAAGCGATATTCCATCCAGTAGTTGTGCCCTTCAAAGTTATGATATCATTTCGCCCAGTGACTAACGCCAAGCGATAGATTTCAACGTTGTGTATACCTGTACAAAACATTAGGAATCAAACATAAATTACAGTAAATTTATATTAATCAAAGCATTCAAATATATAATAAAGAACACTAATAAGCTTGGCGCATTGAAAGAAGGTTCGACCTTGCTGCAACGCTCTCCGTTGCGTATAGGCATTTGCCACCCAATACTTTTCGACAAATGCCTGGCTCGCCGTCCAGACATCGTTTATCTACATCTTTCTTAAACTATAAACAAAACACACGAGAGAGAGAGAGAGGAGAGAGAGGAGAGAGAGAGAGAGAGAGAGAGAACGACACGCACGCACACGCACCACTCCCATTTCCCGCGGCCCCGCCGCTGCACTCGCTACGAGACCCCACATTTTACTTGATGTGGTTGATCTTTGAAATAAAGCAATGGAATTATAAAAAAGCTGGTTAAAATAACGACTATTGGTTTTCAGACTAATAACACGCAGTCTATCTATTTTTCTTCTCTTTTACGTATATCTAACAACAATTATTTACGTCAAATGTTCAATATGAAATTGCCAATTTGCATGACTCCCGTTAACTTTTTACACTTTTTTTTCTAAAGGTTTTCAAAGAACTCGTAGTTCAATAGCCATGCAAAGTTTGAATGTTGTAGATTCATCCGTTCGTGCACAATCGTTGTTTTGAAAATTTGGCGAATTATTAGTAGTAGTAGGAGGAGGAGGAGTAGTAACTAACATACTGAAAGTGATTTTAAGCATGTTTCAACCCACGTTTTCACCCAGAAAGGATGGTCTCACCTCAACCAAATTTAATATGTTTGTCAGGTCCCCAAACCCCCACGAAAAAAGATAGTTTTTAACATCATGTCACATCCCGTGTTGCCTGTGCGATGCGCCAAAAAAGGGCCCAACTATGCTTGCGGTATAAGGTGCTGGAGTGTCTAGAGCATGGCTGCTTGGCTGCTGCGCTAGCGCGCACCTAAAAACACAACAGTTTTTGAACTGTGATTGGCCCAAGTAAAATAAAGTAAAAACCCGGTGTTAATTAAACAATGGTTTTAAATTATTTTTTGTATACTAAGTTTGTCTACAATATTAAAACCCATATCCTAGCAAAGCTCTCAAAACTACGTATTAATAATTTTTTATCAAATTTGCGCTTAATCACATTGGAGGCTTATCAAGTTCAGAATAAAAACCGTTATTTAAAAGTTTTTGTAAAATGGAGGAAGTCACACACAAAGATTAGGCTACTTTCGTGGGCCGCTTAAACTATGCGATAACTACCCAGATAAGAAGGGGGAAAATGATAAATTTATTCAAAAACAATATTAACACACGTTTTTGGGGGCAAAGATTGGAAAGAACGAATGGCGATCTGCGAATTTGTTGGGGGAAAATTGTGGAGAATGATTTAGGGTGGGGGAGATTGCGCGTACAGGGAGGGAGTAAACCCTAGTTGTAACCCAGAGTTTGGGAAGAAACTCAGGTCATTCTTGCAGACTCTTGGCCTAGTGAAGATAATGGCAGCCACTATGACACTACTGGCAATGTGTCTTGCGGGGACTGTGTGCTGCAGCTGGCAAGCGAAGGTGAGGTTTACTACTCGGTCGACAAAAGTCGATCGACAGCGACGGGTTGTTTAATAGAACGCCTATAATTGGTTGTTGTCTTGCGAAAGAGCATGCTACTATATTCCTAGAGTGATGGCGTTTCATCCCTTTTAGATATCCTTGTAGGGTGTTGTTTTCGCGAAAGAACAAACTATACCTAAAATTGGGCGTAGGCTTTCACAAGCTATAGCTACTCACGGCCAATTGAAAATAATCCAATATTTCCACTTTTCCTTCTTAAATTCTTTCTTTTCCTTTTCCAACTATGTTGACTTTATCAGGAGCCGATTTGACCTAGAATTTTTTACTTCAGGGGACGCCTTCTTCTGCTGTGACCTGCCCAAAGCTCGAGGTCTGATTGCCGCCACGGGGTGAGTTCACTTCATTCTCTCCAAAAAATTATTTAAGAGCCCTTGTAGTACATGATATCAAAATACTAATATTCTGATAATTAAACAATATGGTTGGAGCAAGAGAAGAGAGTGATGCCAACAATCAGTTTTGATTCCCAGAGAAAAAAAATGTATGTAGTTTTGGTATGAAGTATATTTTTCCTGCTTAGACTGTCTGGTTTTCCACCCACTGTGGAGCTTGCAACTTGAGTTAGGTGTCCTGTATCATTGCTGTGATCAGTTTTTGACATTAGTAGTACAACTTTATTTATTAAACAAAGCTCTGCCTTTACATTAAGGTTGCCTTAAGACACAGAATAACAAAAAGAAATTAATTACATTTATACAATTACGTTTAAAACAATAAGTAAAATAAGTTACAGATTATGAAAAAATAGAATAAAATGAAAATGAAGTGAGAAGTATGATTTGTGAAGTATAAAAAACAAATACTGATTATAATTGTTACTTCTTGCTTTGCCATATAGATGATTTCTAAAAATCAAAATCGATCCCCTTTAAAGCAAGGAGCACCAAGTCATAAATAAACTCGCATTTAAGTCTAAAACGTTTGCAAATTTGACAAAAAAATCCGGTATCGTTCCTCTTGCTCCTATTAAGAGCCCGATCACCTCAATATTTCCTTTATATGATATTTGGTGAGAAAATATGGAACGGTAGCCTCGTAGATGTCTTCTTTCTCGATCCACCTTCTCCGCATGTCCAGTATCTCCTTCAAATCTTATGGTAGGGTCAATGATATAGCCGTGGCTAGTTATTCGGTTAATGCAATTATATCCACCCGACGGCTACTGTCATTAGCTCCCAAGCACGCGACTTCTTCATATACTTCCAAACCTTTGAGTTTCAGCTGGTTTGCTAGGGCAGATCGGATACTATGGTGGCGATTGTTCCTTAGAAGTTCTCCATGTTTACAAGAGCCAAGAACGTGAGGTAAAGTTTCTTTCTCCACTGAGGCAATGCCTGCAGTGGTAACCGTCTTGAACTCCTTCCGTGCAGAGACCTTACAGGTGCAACGTCACATGTAAATTTCAAGGCATCTCTCCATTCTGATGACGACAAACCGAGTTTGGTGCTAATCCATTTATTGGCTGGAGTGTACTCCTTGTACATAGATACACCACGCCCCTTTTGGATCAGTGAACACCACTTACAATATTCTTTGTTTTGCATTATATCTCTGATTTTCCTGCTTGTTATCTTCTTAGTTGAGGTGTTGCAACTTTCTTCTAGCTCATCTGGGCCCGGATCCACAAAGGGGAGTTAACCGAAATCGGAGTTAAATTTACTCCCAATTCGGTATCCACAAAAGAGAGTAGAGCAATTTTCGGAGTTATTTAGCTCCCAAATTTAACTCCTGCTTTTTATTAGGAGTTAAAATACTCAAAATGGCCGACCGTCACCACCTCAGATCTTTGATGATGAATAATAAACTAAATATCAATATTATATCGATTTTACACTCAAATTTACAATAAAAAATTTGTATTTGCGTGTTACAGTATTCCCGCGTTTGAAATCAAGTAACATCCCGCGCTGTTTCAGGTTAGGTTAGGCCCAGGGTCCACAAGATACCTAACAGCTGCTGTAAGGTGGGTCTTCGCTTGACTTCCACAATGTATAAGCGCCATTTTATATCTTGAAGTCAAGGCCTACTTGATAATGTGTCTACTGAGTGCACGCACACATTATCCAACGGACCTCAAAGAGATTTTGTAAACAAACAGAAAACTGCAGCTGGACATCAATTTGAGTAGTCGGTTGCACATTTGAATGCAATAAATACATAAATAGGCTGCCACTTATATTCTTTGATTATTATATTTGCAGGTAACATTATGATGTAAATAATTTTAATATCTTTCAACTTCATTTCTCAATTTTCATTTGCATAATGGATATTAGGGCCCGAGGCAAACAGCATTAATGTGGTTGGTGAGATAAAGATGAGCCCAAACCATACTTGCACCATGTATAAACCAAAACTAATGATTCATTTTAATCAAACTCGAACTGAATCTACTCTAAGCCTAGGGCCTAGGCCTAAGAACGCGGTTAACCTCCAGACCTAAGCTCTACGTCGACTTATGCCTAGGGGCGTAATCCCCAGACTACAAGAAACGCTTATTTATTGGGTAAGATCTAGGCCTTGGTCTATGAAAAATCCCACACAAAGTCTAGCTAGCCTAGACTTATGCACACACAATCTGTTATCGTGGAGTTGTAACTACAATCTAACTAAATTCAAAAGTAATAATGGTAACAATCAACAATTTCAAATCCTTGCTGTCCATGATCTGTCAAAACAAAACAAAAACATAGCACATTCTGCTACGGATAATATACAG
>JAMZAV010007442.1:0-34405 GCA_024449915.1 Sweltsa coloradensis
TTTTAGGGCCTAGTAATTAATACGCTGTCTCAAACCAGGGTTTTTAAATTAATTCCTAGCTGAGTTGGAGAATAAGTTAAAGTACTCGATCGGATATAAATATATAGTATTCAAAACAATGGGTGAAAGTTGGGAGGGGGGGGAGTGGTCAGCACAATGGGGAAAATTTGTTGGTTTTGGCAACTAAGCTAAACTTTTAAATGGGTTTTGTTGATAGAAGTATGAAATCGGCTGGGATATATAGTGTTAGGATAGGATCCACAGCTTACCTTTGAGTGTGATGGAAGCTGCCGAATTTTTAAAAGTTTTAAAGTTACAAAGATATATACAAAAGACCTTCAGTGCCCAGGCCACTGGCAGGCCCCTACCCCTTTCGACAGCACAACACTTGCAAACTACCAATGTGGTGTACCAACAAAATGCAACGTTGTCCTGCCGAATACATAGGCTAACCAGAAAACTCGTTAAGATCGCGCATTGAATGGTCACAGACAGGACACAAAAAACCGCACCATGGACAAACCAGTGGCTCGACATGCAGCATCCCAAACTTGGTTTTCAACGTGTGCTACACAACCAAAGTGGTCAAGTCACTCCCAGCCAGCTGCAACCCAGGTAAAACTGAGAAGATGGAGTTAGCACACCAGTGGATCACAAAATCCAGGCTGCCTCCTAACATCAACATTCGATAGGCCCAAAGCTCTCTCCCACCCTTCACCTTCACCTACATCTGTCACTATTCCCCTCCCCAACAGCACCTTGCAAATATACTGTACATAGTTTTTTAGTTTTTAGCAGCCATTTTGACTAGTTCAGTCAGGGCCTTCAGTTTTTTAGTTTTTAGTCTTTAGCCGCCATTTTGATTAGTATAGTCATGGCCATTTTTCTCCTGAGTGATCAAGACCTCGTGTCGAAACGTCTCGTTTTTATTGTGTTTTGTATATTCTTTGAAAATTTTTTAAAACTTCTAAAATTCGGCACTTCCATCACACTTCAAAGGTAAGCTGTTGGATCCTATCCTAACACTATATAGAACTTTTAAATGATCATCTAACCGTCTTAAGGTTAGACAAAACATCGTAAAACAGGACACATACTTTTCCCCAAAAATAATTTGTGTCATGGAAAATTTTCCCCACCCCCCCCCCCCCCTAAAAAAACTCGAAAAGCTACTTTACTGTACAGTATTATTATTGTATAGTATTATTCTATGATAATTACTGTATATTATTATAATTATTATTATTATTAGTTAGTATATCAATATTCATTATGATTATCTTTTGGGCCATGTCCAAACTCTGTTTCAGACAGATAGTCCTCTCCATCTACTTCTCTTCCGCACCACATCCAGTCTCCTCCCTGTTCTTAGTATAATGTTGCGTATTACTATTAGGCCATGACAAAGTAAACAAAGACGAAGCCTCGTTGAAAACGTCCAGCATTCCTTCACGTGGGTTGTGTGACGTGTGGGCAGCCAGAAGCATCACGCGAGTGACTCACAGAGGAAGAGAGAGAGAGAGAGAGAGAGAGACACCTCCTCGTTATCTAGTTAGCCGGGATGTAGGATGTGGTGAGTGTGACAAACAAGGCCGCACAGTCATCATTCAGTTAGTCAGGTCGTGACTAAGCACGCCGTGGTGTTGTGTGTGTGGAACGCAGCAAACATCAGGGTTCTAGATTAGAGTCCTAAACCCAACTCAAAGGTTGACCATGAGTCAATGACTTATTCATCCCCACAGTTCTGTGACAACACATTGATACGAGTAGGACTACACATGTTAACTGTTGGTTCATTTGGGTGCAGTAAATTATGTTTCCCAAAAATTATTTAAAAATTTTTGAATTAACATTAGAACTCGTTTCACATAATTTTAAAAAAAAATAGATAAATACATTTAAATGAAGAGTCTAGTCTACACCTCAGTCATATGACTGATTTTCAGTGGGGACAGTAGACCAAGCGACCAAGCCAACCCTGTTCCCGCGCAACTGAAAGTGAGCGATTGCCGATTACCAACCAAAGATCGAAATTTTAATAATAAATATAGCAATCAGTGGTATGGACAGTGCGAAAACCCGCGGATCAACACTAGAATCAAAAAGGCCGATTCAGAACAACTTTCAATTATTATGTGCCTCAATGCAGGATGGATCTAAAGTCACATTTAAAAATTCCTAACCAAAGAACTGAAGGCCAAATCAAAGTCAAAAAACTTCTGCCTATTGCGGGAATCGAACCCGGGCCCTTCTGTATTGGAAGCAGAACGCTAACCACAAGACCAATGATCAACGAATTTAAAATTAGAGTTAGCTTACGCGGTGTTAGCTGACCAGTCATTGACTGGTCAAGATACAATTTAGGCCTACTGTTCATTAACAATTTGGTAAATTAACTTTAACTACTTACCTAACAATATGTCGGCCTAGCTATTGTGACAGTACGAGCGCACATTGAACTAGAGGAATTGACTGACAACAGCATAGATGTGGTGATAACACATAGATTAGCCTACAGTTTAATGATGTTTCCAACAATTAGCTGATTGTGTACTACTCTAGTAGCGATCCCGCTGGAGTTTACAACAACGCCACAAACATTCCCTACCAACATTTAAAATTTTGCAGAGCGCCGCTCCATATCTTGAGCTAACATCTTCGTTGCCGGCTAGCCAGGCCTGACACAACCACTCCACAATCACATCCTCTGCTACTGGATGATTAAAAACATTTGACCGGTTAGGCCAACATACAGGTTACCGGTAGCCTACATCTCTAACAATAATGTTATTTCATAAAAATTTCAATTTTTTATCAGGTTACTTCAGCTAAATTTACTAGGTACTGATATGTAGACTTGCTACAAAAGACTACGGTAAACCAAAATAATAAATTCAACTGTGCACGTTCTACCAACATAAATCATAATTATAGGTAAATGATTATACATTTGTGACAAAATCCGTAACCCACAAATCATTAATAACAAGGCATGCTCGGAAATAGCTGGTTCAAAGTGTCATATAATTTATGCAAACACCACCTAATAAAAAGCAGACAAAGTTTAGTTTTGACCCAACCCGTGAGATTTGAAGACCACAAGGGATAAGCAGAGGAAGTGGATCTCGAGAAAAGAGACATCTATGAACCGACTGTGAACTATTCAAAGACCATTATGATTTAAACACAATAAGTGTAACAGGGCTAATGATAGGAGCAAGGGGACAATTACGTATTTTTGAAACTTTATAGGAAAAAATTGTATTACAAGTAGTTTGAGGGATGAGATTGTTGCATGTGTTCTGCGATGGTCCTTCGTATTTTAGAAACCATTTATAAAGTAAAATAGGTTATATTTAGATGTTTGTTAAAAGTTATTTTTTAATTTCAATGTATTATTTTTATCAATTGATTGTTATTCTGTGTCGCAAGGGAACAGCTCTGGCTGCAGAGACCAATAAAGGTTCTTTCTTTTTTTATTTAGCAATTGTTTGCAGTCAAATCAGGATAGGGATCTAAACAGGATAGCACACACACACAGGACAGATAGGATATATATATATTTCCTGACCCCAAACAGATCACCAAAATTACCGCCCTCGTACGGTCCCCACCGAAAGACCTTTTCTCGATTTGGTTAGTCGGGAAATACTCTCGTAGGTGGAATTGTTAATATTCAATACCGTTCAGAAATTTAAGAATTCTCGTCGCTACCTGGAATGTGGGAGACTCGGGTTCGAACCCAGGTCGGGATAGATTTTTTTAATTCCTGAATGGTATTAAATATTAAACAGTGACCTCCACAGGGTTCAAAGGTCAACCATGCTGGTACTAGGCCCTACTATTGGATCGGTACTAGGTTTCAAGGTGGAATAAAGAAGCACTAACAACAGGAAGCATGCATGTCAATGTTGACATATTATTGCAACGGCTAATAAACATTATTATTCAGTTGTTGTTAGGTTACCTAAACTGTCAAGGAGAAAATTTGAAACAAAATACAAAAGGATTATTAAAAAGGGAATTTTGTTCTCTTTTAGGAAGGACACTTAGTCAGTTGGCAAATAGCTATTCGCTCTGCCAAGCAACCGACGTACATGGGAAACTTTGCAAAGTTGTCAATAAAGCATATATGGACAGCCATACAGTCAAAGGCCCTAGATTTTCAAAATTTGTTTAGGAAGGAAAAAAAATCATGAACATAGTCAATTATTATGGACTTTTTAACAAAATCAGTCGTGAAAACTTATTTATTTTTTATGAATTATTTAAAACAAATTATAGAAATGTGTTACCGGTACTGCAGAGACCTCTATTTTCACTTTCGTGACATATGTTAAAAATTTAAACGCCTGTGGTGTCAGTCAGCCGTGCAAACAGCAATTTGCCTAAAACGCATGTCCTGTCCTCTCTTAAACTTTAAGGTAACTTCTTTTCCTCTGCTGGCCTCAAATACTGACTTGAAAAGAGTAACTGTCTCTCACCCCTCTCACTAACAACGAATATAGTATTTATGCGAGTATAGGCCTAGAGTATATTTAAAACTATCAAGTTCAGGTGCACCCAGCATGTTTACCTAGGGTGACCAGACGTTCCGGTCTTCCCAGGACAGTCCCCGTCTTCCCAGGACAGTCCTGGGTTTCAGGTACCCGTCCCGGTGTCCCAAGAGACACCTCCCGGAACGGGTAATTGTCCCGGTTTCTCATCATAGGTCAGATTTATTATTTTTATTGTAATTTTAGGATTTCCAAATACTATCTCGTTTTATTTCGTAATACTACTCAGGCTACCCTAATACGGCGCGTCACTTTGAAGTTTCCAAAAGTCAAAACAACCATTTCTGTTGCATAGTCTTAAAATACGTTTAGGTAATTACGTTTCCTTGGCAATTATTGCAATAAGTGTTCCGTGCCTTCCGTGCTCAGATCGCTCTCAAACCTATCTTGAGAACAGAAAAATCCTGAAATTTTTTCGCCTACGGTGGTTGGAGCTATAGGCCTATTGAAACACAACATAGGATTGGTATAAATACTTCATAGTAAACAATTTTTTTTTTTTTTTAGATTTTTAAAACATAGACTTTAAGCAGAAAGCTCAAATACCCACTATAAACGGCTCTTCCCTTCTACTAGATACTACAACCACTACTACTACCTACTACTACTACATACTACTACTACTACTACTACTACTACTGCTACCTCCTCTCTCTCTCTCTCTCTCTCTCTCTCTCTCTCTCCCTCTCTCTCTCTCCTCTCACCTGCGTCTCGTTACTCTCCAGCTGATCGCGAGCCTGCGCGACCATGTCCTTACAGATCTTGCAGACGTCATCGTTGTCGTCGGGCACCGTCTGGTGTTCCCACACAGTCTGGATGCAGTGCTTGACGGCGCCACAGCTCTTGGCGGTGCTGAAACCAAAGGGTTGGACCGAGTGTGAGAGCCGAGTATACTTTCAGTTAGCGATGCCACTTAGTACGGTCAAATATAAAAAAGGTACATTTTGATTAGGGATGCACACGATAATCGATTTATCGATCGATAATTAATAATGTAGGGCCTATATAATTTCAATAATCGATAACCAAAATTCATTGTCGATCGTCGGTCAATTGGTCAATGACAATTAGTGGCACGAACAAAACTCTAAAGACGGAGATTATCTCACGTTGTGCCATGCACTGGCTGGGCTGATCGTGTCACACTCAGATTTATGTTTGGGAATGAGCTATCAGTCGATAACGGAAGCCAAACACATGACATGGAAGACAGTGAGGCAGCAAACGGAACGTGATTATATTGTTTTGACTTACACTTGCCACACTTGAGGTTCCGTGATCAGGCTTTGTTGGTGATATCGATACTATTGATAATATCGATACGATAATGACATTGCCATTTTGATAATCGATAATGAAAAAATTATCGATGTGCATCCCTAATTTGGCTTGTTTAGGTCTACTGTGGCCGGATACTTACGTCACATTGACTGCAACCAAGCTGGGCTAAATGGTAATCAATAAATGATCAACGATCAATGGATATTGACGAAAATGAGTGACATTACTAGCACTTTACTTTGTCTGCTCCAGTCGAAAAGTATTACGGGCAACAACCGTGAATTGTCCAATTTAAAATTTGTAAGGGAATGTAAAAAAAGTTGACTTTCCTTTGAAGAATGAGTGATGCCAAATAAATAAGACTTACAAATATTACTTTGACAATATTTGAGCGGTCACTTTGCCATCCCTGCTTTTAGTACGTACCGGTAAGTACTAAGAACTTGTATAAAACCTAAAACCGGTGACAACATCTAAAACTTGATGACTAGGTACTAAAAGTGTGTGGACAAGTAGGTAAGTGTAAAATAGATGGATAATGACAAACTAAACTAACTGGGCAACATCGAGATTTAGCTATACTGATTACTGCATTGGATCGAGAGGTAGATAAATAAATGCATGTATGTATGTATGTATGTATGTATGTTTGTATGTATGTATGTATGTATGTATGTATGTATGTATGTATGTTTACGTTACTTGCACTAGATAGTGCAAGGCTGATCAGTGACTTGTATTTGTTCATCAGGGTGTTGTGTATGTCGATGTCTGTGGTCACTGAGTGTGCAACTACAAACTGTTTTAACAGTTCTGTACATTTCTCAATGTCAACCCCCCCCCGCCAACATCAGACTGCTGTTTAAAATAGGGTAACAGAACAAAGGGTATTCGTCATGCAGCATGCTCTGCAACTTTATGATCAACCATACAACAGACGGGAGATTTGTACTATAGCAGTACAGGTACAAATACAACAAGTGTTGTTTTTTAAATCATGGACATCGACGAATGTTTGTTTTAAGTGAAGTAGCCTACTTAGATGTTTTACTACTAGGAAAATGCTTAAGTCGTAGTATGACGAGGGAGTGAGCCATCTGTTGAGTACCTGGAAACATTCCCTTTCTTCCCCCTACCTAAGGTCTCTCTAAAGCCTATCATAGGCTAGAGTGGCGCATTATGGTCTTACAGTTGACGCGCCCTATACCAACAAAACTCAAAACCCTATCATTTATACCAGAAACCCCAGGTACTCAACACATGACTCGTTCACTTACTTTGAAACCTTTGCATCTTCCAAGTCTATTGGCTAAGGCGCCTTTAGGAGTCCCAGGTTCAAACAACAATCGGGATAATTTTTTTAAAATTTCTGGATTGTATTACAAAAATTAAAGAACATGTTTTGAAATGTACATTCAATACCCTCTATGGAAAACATAGCCAGTAAAAAATACGTGTAAAGATTGCAAGGTTTACTCAATCTACCAGGGGAATTTTGGGTTACCTTAACCGTGTAAGATTTGGCACACCTTGGTCACCGCCTTCATTAAAAAAATTGTTCGATAAAAATGATTTTCCAAAACAAAATCATTGTTGTTAAGTTAAATCCTACACATTTCAGCTTATATTTTCTTTATTATATTTTCTTGTAGGTTTAAATTGTAACCGATTTTGCTCATTTTGTTAGCAGTTCTAAGTATACCTACTGGTACCGGATGTCTGTTTTAAAATTTCTGCTCAATCTGTTTGGCTGTTTACCCATATGGCATTGAACAAACAAACAAACATTTTACAAACATTGTCACTCTGAAGAGCTGTTTGACTTGCATTGTAAGACTCACTAGCTCCGCTCACTCGTCTAAAAAAGCAGCATTGTCGAGTAAGATCATGTATATCCTAAGTACGATGGGAAGCAGAAGTGTTGACGGAAACAAATATGATTAAGTACTACATATGCCATCACTTGTCAGTAGAAATAAATATCATAGTAGGCCCTACTACTGACTTCCAGGGAGAGTACCGAGCGCATTAGTTCACTAATCCGTAAGTTTTAATCCCAAGGTCCTGCCTATATTCACATGTAAACAAATGAGTTCAGATTAGGAAATTTTGAATGTAGGTAAGGGAAACTGTGAATATGAATTAAAATTAAAAACAATCTCAAATGTAAGGCTTTTCAGTGTGACTCAGATGATGATACGAACAGCCGTACCGGTATCGAAACAGTAGGTGTTGTAAATAAAGCAAAAAGCAAAATGACTTTTTTTTTATTTTTAAAAAATATTTTGGTCTGTGAAAGCCTTTTTTTAAACTTGATAATTGTTGCTTTTTTGTTTTTTATTGGATGAGCGTAGCGAGCGTAGCGAAGATTCCATTTCACCACACTGGAGAAAAAAATCCGGAATGTTTTTTTTTCCCTGTATTTTTGTGTGTTTGTTAACACGATTCCGGCTAAACCGATACTCCGATTGCGATGAAAATTTATGGAGGCCTTCAAAATCTCTGAACTTAGAACTGCCACGTTTTTGAGCGCAATCGGGAAATTTTTTCTCATAAAAAACGCAATTTTACGATTTTTTTCGATTTTTAAAACATTTCTTCGACTTATAACACCTACATGCTTTATCCGATTGTAATGATTTTTCACAGAACCTTAATTTTATGAATTAAGATATTCGTGTGAAATTTGAGCATAATCGAAAAATTATTTCTCATGAAAATCGTAATTTTACGGGTTTTTTCTTTTTTTAAAACAATTTTTTGACTTATAACACCTACATGCTTTATCCTATTGTAATGATTTTTTTACAGAACCTTCATTTCATGAATTAATATATTCGTGTTAAATTTGAGCGCAATCGAATAATTATTTCTTATGAAAATTGCAATTTTACGATTTTTTCATTTTTAAAAATTACGATTAATTAAAAAATTAAGTAATTTTTTTATTTAATTTAGTTAAATTAAAAAAATTATGTTAATTTTTTATTTAATTTAATTTAATTAAAAAAAATCTTCGACTAAGTAATGAATTTTTCACAGAACAACAGAAATTCCGCGTAACACATGGCAGCTCAATGCACCATATACGCTCATCCAACAACGCGGTGGGACTTAAGCGTTTTCCTAGTTTTATGAAAATTGCCACCCCCATCATTAGGTAGGCTCCTGATGGCGCAAGGAACAACATGAGGTAATGCAACAACTAGTCGTGTTGGTCGTTATGAGCAATCAGAGGTCAACAGGTAGCGTAATGTACAACTTCCTGTATTAAAACATTTAATAGCCTTGATTGATGCAGATTCTAGTTTCAGTAACAAGATCACTATAACAGGCTACAGAGAAATACTTTCAACAACATCTGTTGCGGCAGAGCTGAATCATGTCCGAGTGTGTCACAACTCTGCATTTCATTATCGACAAGGTTTCCGGCCCCAACTGTACACGTGTGTGTGTGTGTGTGTGTGTGTGTGTGTGTGTCGGCACGTGGTGTTCCCAAGCGGTCACCCATCCAAGTACTGTCCACGCCCGATGTTGCTTAACTTCGGTGATTCCACGAGAACCGGTGTATTCAACATGGTATGGCCGGTGTGTGTGTAGTGTGTGAAGCAAACTTACGTAGGCCCAAGACAAAAATCCTAAACGTGACGTTTAGAGACTATTAAAAGTATTACATCAACATGAATCTCTATGTCTACAATAATCTATAATTAGACGAGTGAGCGCAGCGAAACGAAGTCTTTATAACGCTACTCGATTGGGCCTTGGCCGTAAGCATTGTCTGTATGTTAAATGTTTGTCTGTTCGGGCTCATACGGCCGAACGGCCAAATAGATTGAGCTGAAATTTTAAACAGACATCCGTGACCAGGTAACTGAGAACTGCTAACAAAATGAGCACAATCCATTTCGATTTAAACCTACTAGGAAAACGCCAAAGTCGTTGTTAGACGAGTGAGTGAGCCATGTTTTTGAGTACCCGGTAACATCTCTTTTCTTACCTTACCTTAGGTCTCCCTAGCCTATCATAAGCTACAATGGAGCATTATGGCCTAAACTATGGCCTAAAATTAAATAATACGAATTATCAAACTTAAATGCAAATGTTCCCGGGTACTCAACACATGACTCGCTCACTTGTCTAACAACGACTTTGGCGTTTCCCTAGTCTAGTTGGCTAAGGCGCCCTTATAGCCGAAATGTGGAAGACGTGGGTTCAATCCCCTGGTTGGAAAGATTTTGTAATTTCTGGATTGTATTTCAAAAATAATTAAACATGTTTTGAAATGCATATAACACAGTGTAGTCCATCATCTGTGGCAATAGGGCCTACTATGGTAAACATTGCCAGTACGAAATACGTGAAAAATATTGCAAGGTTTTCTCAATCTACGAGCGGAATTTGGGGTACCTTGACGTGCAACATTTGATAGACCTTGCGGCCAGGCCAATAACAAACAAAAAATATCTTTTCAAAATCTAAATTATTGTTGTAAAAATAATTTCAAAACATTGGAAGCCTATTTTTTTAATTTATTATTTTTTGTAGGTTTAAATCGCAAAGGATCTTGCTGATTTTTGTTTTGCAGTTCTCAATACTAAACTCGTACCGGATGTCTGTTTAAAATTTCAGCGCAATCTGTTTAGCGATTCGGCTGATTTTCAACGTACACATACACACGCAGACTAACAGAATAAGCTCCGTTTAAGTTGAATGGAGACCACTCCGTTCGCTGCGCTCACTCGTTTAACAAGAAATAATGAACTGAAAAATATGCCTGTCATGAGTAGGAATTAGTTTAACGACAATGTTTTTTTTTTTTTTTGGTTAAAAATATTTTTTGTTTGTTTTTTACCTGGCTGTGAAATGCCGTGCCCATGCAAGGTCTATCGAATGTTGAACGTCAAGGTACCCCCAAATTCCGCTCGTAGATTGAGTAAACCTTGCAATATTTCACGTATTTCGTACTGGCTATGTTTTCCTTAGTATTGTCACAGATGGACTACACTGTGTTATATAGCATTTCAAAACATGTTTGATAATTTTTAAAATACAATCCCGAAATAATTTCAAAATCTTTCCCCACCAGGGATTGAACCCACGTCCTCCACATTTCGGCTATAAAGGCGCCTAGTCAACTAGACTAGGGAAATGCAAAAGTCGTTGTTAAACGAGTGAGCGAGTCATGTGTTGAGTACCCAGGAACATTTGCATATTTTTAAATTTGATAATTATATTGGTATAAATAATAGTATTTGTCTAGTTGGTTTTAAGGGCGCGTCAACTGTAAGGCCCTATTGCGCCACTGTAGCCTAAGATAGGCTAGATAGGCCGAAGGTAGGGGAAAAAAGTAAAGTTACCGTACTCAACACATGGTTCACTCACTCGTCTAACAACGACTTTTGTGGTTTCCCTAGTTAATCGATGTCAAGATTGAAGTGAAGGTGAAGGTGAAATTTAATTTAATTAATTTAAAGTAGGCCAATCTAAAATATTACAAACTAGGGCCTAGGTAAAACTTATAATAAGCCTACTTGTTTTGTTTATTCCCAAGTCCTTGGGTAACATTAGTATCCATAAGACTACATAACTTCGTCCAATGATTCTGATGACAATAATAGCATAATATTTCCTCATTCATGCTATCACCATGTTTCATATTGCTAGTTCCTAAACTACGAAATTCAAATCAATTTTTCATTAAATTATTTTATTAAAAACAATTTAGGCCTACTAACTAGGCCTAACCCAAGGCCTAGTACAGTTTCTGACTCGTATTAGGTCATTGCGATGACCACTAGGGAACATGCTGTACCTTGACATAGTTGTACCCTTTGGGCCATTCAAGATATCTCTGCTATCTTGTCTTAAAAAAATAGCTAAAATTTCTAGTTCAATTATACCACTAGGTGTCAGACTATACCAAACTGGGATGGTGGTAGAAAACCTAGCATCATTAAAAAAATAATTTGTGTTTTCAACCATTCAAAGTAAATATTTTGCATGTTACTATTTTGCTTTTAAAGCCTTGAATGATATTTTACTGCTAAAACACTTTATTAAGTCTGAGAACATGTTTGATGTATAAATTATACCAATTTCATAAAACAGGCAACTTAACCTCAACTAAATTGGAAGGAAATCAAAAGTTACGTGCTTGGTTGTACCTTGGGTCACCTTATAGTAATGTACCTTGGACCATGACCAAGGTACATTTAACATGGCATTTCCTTTACCATGGTAGGCCAATTTGTTTTGTTTCTTTAGATAATGCCACGAAGTAAAGGTAAAGGGTGAAATTAGTGGAGTTGGGGGGGGGGGCAAAGTGCCGTGGGGGAAGCATAAAATGCGTTTGCCGTTGTCAGCTAGGCCCCCCCCTCGGCACTTGCTCCACCCCCCCCCCAACCACACTAACCTACTATCCACTTTTTAGGGTAGGGGGGGGGATAGCTGACTACGCAACGCACTTCATGCTTCCCCAACCCCCTAACCTAGGTACTTTCCTTTTCGGGGGGTCTAAGAAACCGAATTTTCTTTTTATATTCTATAATTCAAATGGCTGGCCTTAATAATATTTTTTAGTCAATAGAAATATAACTATTATACACTCCCACTCTTTAAATATGAAGTACTCACAAGAAAGAAAACATTAAGTAGGCCTATAGGCCTATCCTTCAATTTTCTATTGTAATTTTGTACATAATTCAAGTATAAATACATGGTCCAAGGTAACGAATTACATGGCCCAAGGTACATCGCTATGCTGTACCTTGGACCACTTTGCACTAATTATTAAAATGGTAATTTATAGCAATAATTGTAATGTGCCATATACATAAAATCAACAAAGTTGTACAAGGCATGTTCTAGCAATACAAAAAAAATAAACCAAAACCCATCTCATTTCTCCAGAAACCATATAATGTAAAAGTGGTCCAAGGTACAGCATGTTCCCCTATAGATAGTTTACCTGTGGCCGCCTAACATCTTCATTTTACCACATTAACTACCGAATGTCAGTTTCAAATTTTGGCGCAATCTGTTCAGCGGTTCTGGAGTGAACTCCATCACAGAAAAATTACAAACTTTAGGCTAATCCGCTTTATGTTGAATGGTGAGACTCAGTCGCTTTGCTACCTCGTCTAGTTAGTTAAAAAAGTAAAATAAAAAATCAAGAATATTATTTACATTTGATATTCATGTACTCCGTCATTGACACATAAAATACAACAGTTCGCAAAAACAAAACAAACAATCAGAGTCTGTGACTGTGAGAGCCTATTTGGCAGCGTTCGTTTAGTTACAAGGCGCGTAGCGCGGAAGCTTCAAATAGCGATCAGAGCGCAGGCGCTTAGCAAAATGGTAAGGCTCTGCTATCTAGCGGAATTGAATGATCTTCATGTCGATAATGGTAGGCTAGACTGTTGAGGCGTAGTCAATATCCACTTGGATGCATGAATCGGATATCTGCCGCTGTCCCAGTATTCCCACAGACCCTCAATTTTGAATAAAAGCTCTGAAGCCAAACCCGAGCAAATGCACGATTATGTCAGTGTGTTTGAAAAAAATCCACTGCTAGCGTCATATGTTGTGTCCGATCGTCAAATAACCCGTGTAGAATGCCAACGAGATCTAGGGGTGATTTTTGACTCAAATTTCTATTCAAAACGCACATTGAAAAGGTTTGTTTCGCGAGCCATGTCTCTCGTAGGCTTACTCTACCGCTTTACGGAAATACGCAGCGCGGCGGCGCTTAGATCGTACTACACTGGATGCGTATTACCTGTTGTTGAGTACTGTTCACCTATCTGGGGCATGGCGGCGAAAACAAACCTAAAACGTTTAGACCGTATCTCCTCTTTCTTTGCCGCTATTGTTAAACACAGGGTGGCGGAATTCCGAGAAGTAGATAAAACAACCATCTTGAACTCTCTAAGATTACAACCCTTGGAAAGAAGGAGGTGCTTGCATGACATGCAATATTTGAATAGAATCATGGTTGGCCACATAAGGTCCAACGAACTTGTTTCAATCTTTCACTTACATGTTCCTTCCCGTAATACTCGTCTCAACCACATCTTCCACCTCAACACCCCTAGATCTTCCTTCTACCTTCAACAACTTATCTTCCAACAAACTTTATCTTGACATATATTCTCTCCGTGCAATGTTTTTAAAAAAGACATCAAAGTCGCTATGCTTTCCCTGTAATGTCTTGTTATCGTGTTTTTGTTTCTCATGTATGTGTTTTGTGTGATTATTGTATGTTATTAGTTATCTATTGTTATATGTTTCAATTTAAAATGGTTCGCTGTATTTGAAACTACTTTCTGAATTAAAAAAAAAAAAAAAATGGAATTCCCCCCCCCCAAGATATAATTCCTATTCAACCACTGTCCGTTACAACTTGCTGTGTGTTTGTGAACTAGGTCTAATGATAACTTAATAAAGATAACATTCTGTGGACTTGAACCCAACAACAACACATAGACATTGTTTGTGATGTCTATCTAGTGATATCTGAGGAATTCCGTATAATAATCCACCAGCTGATAATGACTTGATCTAGACTACGTTCACAATAAAACAAAGGCCTGGGCCTAAGTAACGGTAACATCCTGTATCAGCGGTAAAGTATTCTAAAATTAGAATCATGCAGTCCAGTAGGCTACAGTACCACAAGTGAAACGTGGACACCGAGTTCGGTGCATTGGAACAAAATACCCCCATAAGAATAGGCCCGCCTACCACTGGACTATTTTAAAAATTCTCTTATCTTTCAAGTTCAAGAAGTTAGCCTTATTTAAGAAATATGAGTCACAATAATTATTCCCCATTCTTTCCTATACCCCCCACTTATTATTTAGAACTAGGAAGCTTCGCAACGCTTTTTCAGGAGCGTTATTGGACGAGCGTAATTTAAAAAAAAAAAACGGAAAAAAGCGTAAAATTGCGATTTTCATGAGAAATAATTTTTTGATTACGCTCAATTTCACATGAATGTATCAATTCATAAATTAAGGTTCTGTAATAAATCATTACAATCGGATAAAGCAGGGGTGCCCAAAGTACGGCCCGCGGGCCGCATGCGGCCCACCAAGCCATTTGGTCTGGCCCTCACTCTACATGGACCCACAAAAAAATCTAATATTTTTTATCTGATTTAAAGTGCAGCAAAACATCTTGGCACTCCCTGTGTATCCCACCATGATAATATGAGACTGAGTGTACTGAGTGAAGGCTAGTTTTGTTTTCGGGCAAAGCTTTTAGCTTAGTTCCAAGTGTAACATTTATTTTTTTGTTAAAAAAAAGTTGTGATCAAAAGTATTTTAAAATTAAATTGGAAAATAGATAGTGAGTGCCGCCGCGTAGGTTGACGAAAAGTGGACCGATCTTATTTTTGTGTGCCTCATAACGATCAAATTGTGTGCTTAGTAAACAGAGAAAAATGTCATGCAGTGTTCAAAGAGTACGACTCGAAACACAAAAGTGAGAATGAGAATAAAAAGGTCAAATTAAGCAAAACCTTGTATCTCCGCAATGTATGTTTCAAAATTAAGATAACTGAGAACCAAGCATCTGTCTGTGCTAGTTGCCCCCTTCTTAGCGTCAGGAGGAAGACCATTCTCTGATTAAGTAAAGTTTAAAAATTTGGAAATTTTTAAAATTAAATTTAAATTAAATTAAAATTTTAGTAAAGAAAAGTATGCAAGCTGTTATTGAAATATCATTGATGCTATTACTTGTCACAAATACATGACAAGAATAGGGAGGATAGCATTATTATTGCATAATCCCATTCAAATTACTATGTTAAATTTTAGGTGATATTCGGACATTTTATGATGTGGCCCGCCAACATTTAAAATTTATGACATGTGGCCCAACTCTAAATAAAGTTGGGCACCCCTGGGATAAAGCATGTAGGTGATATAAGATGAAGAAATTTTTAAAAAAACGTAAAACTGCAATTTTCATGAGAAATAATTTTTTGATTACGCTCAAATTTCACACAAATATATTGATTCATATAATAATTATAAAGGTTCTGTGAAAAAATCATTACAATCGAATAAAGCATGTAGGTGTTATAAGTCGAAGAAATGTTTTAAAAAATCGTAAAATTGCGATTTTTATGAGAAATAATTTTCTGATTGCGCTCAAAAACGTGGCAGTTGTAAGTTCAGAGATTTCGAAGGCCTCCATCAAATTTCATCACAATTGAAGTATCGGTTTAGCCGGAATCGTGTTTTAACAAACACACAAAAATACAAACAGAAAAGAAAGAAAGAAAGAAAGAAAGAAGAAAAAAACATTCCGGATTTTTTTCTCCAGTGTAGTAGAATGGAATCTACGCTTCGCTCGCTACTCTCATCCAAATATGACGATTTTGTTATTTTCTATGTTATAATCTTCTACATGAACCTCATTGAAGGTTGGAGTTTTTTTATGGGCATTGATTATTTGAATTGGATAGTTCCCCATTCTGATACCCTACTTCCACTCCGCCACTCTGCACATCTTCTTACAACACTTAAGATTAAATAGATTTTACCAATTAATATTTCCTCTCGTCACAGTATAAACAGAACTGTAGGCTATGCATGCAACTGTAAAATGATAATTATGTATCTTATTTAAATTTAAAAATTGAAGTTTGAGTTCAGTTTCAGCGCACAGGATGTAAAATCTAAGAGTCGAAGTATTTTATTTGAAATTCTTTGATCATTATTGGATGAGCGAAGCAAAGACTTCAATTTGACTTTGTGTTTTTTTGTTTGTTTTTACTTACGTTACCCCAAGAAAAATAGCTCGGGTGTTTTGTTTTTGTTAGTTTTTTGTCCGTTTGTTTACTCTCTACCAGGCAAACGGCATATGCTATCTTGATGAAAATTGGAGGGGACCTTCGAAATCTCTGAATTAGAGCTGTATTGTTTTTGGTACAATCGAAGAAATATTTCTCATAAATATCATACTTTTTACGATTTTTTTTATTTTTAGTGCGATATTTTCGTGATATTTGGCAAACGGCTGAGTTCCGATATTGATGAAACTTTATTGGAACGTTTAAAATCACTGAAATCATATATGTTATGATTTTAGAAATATTTGAAAAAATATTTCTTATACAAATCGTACTTTTACGATTTTTTCTCCGGTTTTTAATACGATATTTTCGTGATATTTTGGCCGATTTTGACCAAACGGGTGGGGCTACAACGTTCATCATATTTTACATTGACATAAAGATTATGGTGATGTAGTGCCTCTTGAAAGAAAAAGTTGAAAAAGTTGGTCAAAATTCATAGAAATAAAGGTTTTAATATAAGCCTTTTACAGGTGTATAATGAACAAGTAATATCAAGTTACTATAGAAAAAGTAAGGAGATTCCACATAAAAACGTAATCATTGGACATAAATATTCCAAAAAAAAAGCTCATCCATCAACGCAACTGGAAAAAGCATTCGCGAAGCGGCCTAGTACTAATAAAATAGGGTAGGTCTAACATTGTTATGACCTAAAATTAGAAATTCAAATTCAGTTTCAAGTCATTTCAATGAGCATGTAGCACAAAAACTACTTTTTTAAATGTCAAAACGGGCATGCAAATGCATGCAATTTTGTTTGAGCCATAACGTAGGTAGGCCCAACCGACAAATGTAACAAAATGCGTAGTGTTTGTCATCAAAATCTTCATTAAGATCGGATACACGCTCATAAAAAAAATGTGCACTATGCTTTTTATGACCTTGAATGCAAAATTCGACCCTCAGAAAATGTATTTGTGTGAACTTGAATGCATCCACCTACCCCGGGTTTGAAACTAGCTCCTCATACCAATGTTATTAACCCTTTTCGGTCATATGTCGGGGCAGCCCCGACATGGGTGTTTCTGCTCACTTTACTACACCTCCCACAAAAACATAAAAAAATTGAAAAAAAATTGTTTCTTTTTTCTTTCTTTTTTGAAAATTTTGAAAACCTTATGATGCCCTCCTATACAGGTCTTTTAATGCACTTACTATAGTTAACAGTTCCACTGCCTTCTAAATAATAAAAAAAAAATCTGACCAAAAAGGGTTACCACATTCCTTTATCTTTCTTCTACATTATTAAGCATTGGTTTTCCAAAACCAAACCAAGGAGCATACTCTTCAAAAATTGCACTGCAAAAAAGTCAAAATTTTCCAGCTTTTGGGATTTTTTTTGCGCGACTGGAAAGAGATATCGGGATAATTTTTGTAAAACTTTGTTTGCCTATTTATGGACTTTCGGAACATGCAAACTTCGGGGCTCTGCCGTGCACCCAAAAATTTCGAAAAATTTGACAATGGACAACCAAAAACAATGTCCAACGTAAGAAAGGGTAAAACATTGTTGTTGTCGGGACCCCCTGTGTTCCATACGCACGGGCATTTCTCACACCCGAAAGTGAATTTGAAAATTCAGGATTTTTTATTTAACGAGCAAATTTAACTTTTTTTGAAATTCCCCGCATTTCAAAATGTTCATCGTCGCCCCGGCCGAAGTATTGGAACGGTCCTAAAACCCTTCAACGGTGCTTGTGGGCCTACCCGGAAAGATTCCGAACGCAACGGTACCGTCGGCGTTCGGGTTTGGGGGGAGGGGGGGCAGCAACCGTGAGTGTAAAAGCAAAAAAACTTTTTCCAAGGTCAAGTTCTTGCGATCCAATAATAATCCTGTCAAATAAGATCTGATATTGACGTCTAGAGGAAAAAATTGCGATGTCGCTGAATTTTTGCAGAGACCTTCCTTAAATGATACCAATGAACATTAGAGCTGAGCGCGTGTCGTGAGTCACGCGTGACTCACGCGTGACTCACGACATTTATCGTGAGTGTGCGTGAGTGTGGACTAAATGGAATTAGTCGTGAGTGATTGTACAAGATACTTGACTCACGCGTGAATCGTGACACGCGTGATTGTGCGTGTCACGTTATCTAGGCCTATTTGGCTATCAATCGACAAATAAATACCTTTTCTAGAAATATGAACCTACCTTCCTACCTTCCTACCAACCCTACACTTTACCCTATTTCAGAGTCCCCTTATCGCGGTTCGTGCAGTACGTTGCTTTTGCAATCTTTGGTCATTTTATTTCGTGTGTGCTTTGCTCGTAGTGTTGTATGTGTTGTGATTTGTTTCTAGCTCTGTAGTGTTATTTGTAAGGTAGGCACAAAAAACAAACATCGTATTTCGTTGCTGTTTTAGCCTGTCAGGAATCAGGATACGTCGTGAGTAGTGCTAAAAGAACATTGTAGGCCTAAAACACATTCATTGTAACTTCACCTGAGAAAGTCGTGACTTGTGCATGACTGTATACGAGTGTTGACATGGCGTGAGTGCGTTTTGGAAAAATATTTTTTTAGCGTGAGTGTGCGTGAGCGTGTAGCGATAATATCTGTTCGTGCGTGAGTGTGCGTGATTAGAGAATGTTCGCTCGTGATCGTGACCCTGCGTGAGTCAAAAGTCACTCACGCGCTCACCTCTAATGAACATACTAAAACTCCCCTACAATCGGACTGGAGCTTCGGCCGCCATATTGGAAAATAGCGGCCACAAAGTGTTGATTATCAAAAATCTCCATATTGGTTGGAGTTGGAGATAGACAAAATGTTTCAATGGCAAAAATATTTCCCATTCAATTCCCTACAAAAAAGGTGTCTTCTATAGTTTTGGTAGGGACAAAGGTTACGTCACAAAATCGTGGTTTATATGTTGCTCATTGGAGTACCAGCTAATTTCCTAATTTTCACAGCCCAGCATCAAACAATGCCCGGTAATCCGTAAGAAATCGATTGAAATAGGCTACAAAAGGACTTTTGTACGGGGTTCATGAAAGCTTCCATTAGTATTTTTTTAAATCAGGTCTGCGAAATCGGATTTTGCATTTACCCGGAATTTGGGTTTTTCCATTGTTGGCACTTCCTAAAAATGCCACACTTGACTGTCCATTATTAAACACTAAATAGCATTGGAGGAAAAACTCTTTCTACGCACATTAAAATGTCTTAAATAATGATCCAATTACAACCAAAGTTTAAATCCAATATGGCTGCTAATTCCTAATATTCACAATATGAATACTGTTTTCGTGCTATTTTTACACTCTTTTTGTAACATAATTCACTTTGATGTTGTGGATATTAGGAATTAGCAGCCATATTGGATTTAAACTTTGGTTGTAATCGGATCATTATTTAAGTCATTTCAGTGTGCATAGAAAGAATTTTTCCTCCAAAGCTATTTAGTGTTTAAAAATGGACAGTCAAATACGGCTTTTTTGAGGAAATGCCAACAATGGAAAAACCCAAATTCCGGGTAAATGCAAAATCCGATTTCGCAGACCTGATTTTTTAAAATACTAATGGAAGCTTTCATGAACTCCGTACAAAAGTTCTTTTGTATTTCAATCGATTTCTTACGGATTTACCGGGCATTGTTTGATGCTGGGCGTGAAAATTAGGAAATTAGCTGGTACTCCAATGAGCAACATATAAACCACGATTTTGTGACGTAACCTTTGCCCCTACCAAAACTATAGAAGACACATTTTTTGTAGGGAATTGAATGGGGAATATTTTTGCCATTGAAACATTTTGTCTATCTCCAACAAATATGGAGATATTCGATAACCAACACTTTTTGGCCGCCATTTTCCAATATGGCGGCCGAAGCTCCAGTCCGATTGTAGGGGAGTTTTAGTATGTTCATTAGTATCATTTAAGGAAGGTCTCTGCAAAAATTCAGCGACATCGCAATTTTTTCCTTCAAAAATTCTTATTTGACAGGATTATATATTATAAGTTATATGGAGATTTCCAAGTAGGCCTAATGAACTAGCAAAATGGATTGTGATTTGTGAATGATTGTGTCTGGGACTACATAGTACTAAAGAAGGGGCTTAGATGTGGATGATGGCAGAACTCTATCGGAGCAAATTTTAAATATAATTTTTTAAATAATTAATATTAATTGTGAAGCATATGAAATGTGGATGAATTTATGTTATCATTACCATAGTAAGTTATTATTATTTATTTCAAAATTGTACAAATAATCGTAAATTAAGCTGCATAACTCCATCGAAAGTTAGAAAATGGCCATAAG
This sequence comes from Sweltsa coloradensis, assembly GCA_024449915.1. Taxonomy (NCBI): domain Eukaryota; kingdom Metazoa; phylum Arthropoda; class Insecta; order Plecoptera; family Chloroperlidae; genus Sweltsa; species Sweltsa coloradensis. The sequence continues at coordinate 20,972 of JAMZAV010007442.1, forward strand.
GTCCCAGTCACAATGTGTCCAACTTACTAGGTAGGGCCTAGATGTCTAAGTTATAGGCCTATGAAATACAATAAAATAAATTAACAAATATTTTAAAAGAAGATAGTAGAGGGTGAACAATTATGGTATGGTACATACTACATATAGGCCTAGGAGGCCTAATATAAAATGAGTTGGTAAAAGGGCACAAATGCGCGCACTTAGGTATTGATGATTTCTGCTGAACGGTTGGTAGGCCTAATATCAATATCATTACCAAATTTTGCATGAAAGTGAATAAAGTAGCCTACTTTTATATACCGTATATATCTACACTTGGTTGCAAAAAATAAGCCTAAAGATCCATTGCGAGCCATAAGTCCAAAACATGAAAAAATGGGAAACCCAAAACATTGATTTCAATACTGGAAATTCCCACCAAACCGTTTAACTTACAATAAAATCAAATTAATCTGCACGTTCACATTGATTTAAACGTTGATAAGTGATAACCAGTAGGCCTATGCAAATTTGCATTAAAAAAATTTGTAGGGCTAGGCCTACACTTGGAATAAATTCCCGAAGTTGACCAAAATGGAGTTAATTAAAATTTTAATTCAAAACACATTAATTAATTTTGGAATATGCGTAGGTAGCCAACTGGATATCAGGACCACTGTTTCCGGTAGGTAGGGCCTACCCAAAGAAAATCAAAATAACCAGCTAGGGCCTAATTAAAGATGTTGCATGATATTATTGTGACTTGCACCCCAGGATACATAGGCCTAACAATTCCTTACAACCGTAAACAAATGGGCCCTTCCGACCAGTGGCAACCACTCACTACCCCAAGACCTTATTACTGCTCTCCCCTAAACACATCTAAATTCTCTGAAAGACCCACTAGATACAACATTCCCAGACAAGTCGTTCCACTCCCTGACAGTCCTTAGGCCTATGCTTTTTAGAGTTTGTGCTTGCTTCAATAATGTGCTATCTACTAGTGCGGCCCTAGTATGGCCTACCTACACTGAATAGTATTTTTACGAACCAGATAATTGTTCAAGAAACCGGTTTTCGCTCTGCAAGATTTTGTGTAATACCCCCTCCCCCCACCGCTGCACTAAACAACTCTCACGAGTCACGACAAACGCACATAATGATGACCGCGCTGTATTCGGGAAGTTGAGTACCTACCCGGTACCTGCCGAGCTGGTTGCGCTGATGGTGGGGGGGATACGTTGCTGGCGAACAAGCTGACTGGTGAGACCAATTTAACCTTCATCAATAAACGACTTTTATTTTATGCTGTTTTTAGCCTGTGCGTGACCAGCAGAACTGTGTTTTCTCATGAACCAATTTACAGTCACTGTTTCATTATGCGCGAGCAGACTCCCATTTCAACACCCTTCCCGTCTTCGCATCGGTAGCTTAGAGTCATCACAAACTCGTAGGCCTACAGTCAAACGTCATTACAACCGGGCAGAACACTAATTTTTTAGTGCGTTCCGATTACAAAATTTGGCGGATTGGCATCTGTTTTGTCTCGAGTGCAACCAATATTGTATAGTTCGCTTAAGGTCAAACCTTGTTCTTTGCTATCTCTAACCCCCCCCCCCCCCCAAACCCGCACCAAATTCTGTATCAGATCATTCAACAATCTCATGCTCATTAGGCCTTCGTGTTGTCACGTAATAATAAATATCGGACACTTGACATGGCTGTAACTATCAAAACATCTGCTGACATCAAATTTCACAAAGACAATGCTGAAGACGAGAGGGTATTACAGCATTGTTTACGCGACCACTAAAATTACAGCTACCACCACGCGCAGGGGAGCTGGAGGGGTTTTATGATGCCGTACTGTGTCATAGCTCGCGATCGGAAAACACCGTTTTGAGCGGCTAGGAATCCCACTAAATCCTTGATTCGGGAGAAAATTTTTGTTGTAACATCGTCGATTACCCGGTAGCTAATGTAAACGTGTGCACGTTTTTGTGACCAGCTTCCTGACATCCCTACTGCCGGCCGAATGCTGACTGCCTAGGGCAACCTCAAGGCCAAGCGCACAGTAGCAGGGAACACGAGAATGCGCAAGTGTGTTACACCAGAAAGCGGGGCCAATAAAAAAACTAGGGATGTCAACGATAATCGTAAATCGATAATATTGACTATCGATATTATCGCGATATGGGTAGCTGTATCGTGATAATCGTACGATATCAATATTGCTAGCGATATCGTAATAATTATTGGGAATCCGGATTTTTAATAGGTAGCAAATTCAGTAGGCTAGGCCCTATCATATAGGCCTATACAAGTTTATAACTAGCCTAGGGCCTAATCGACAAGCACCCTCGACAATCCCACTCGCAAGCTCGCAATTTGCGAGTGGAAATTTGTTTGCTTGCGAGTTGGAAAATTGACACTCGCAGATAACTTATCGTGCGACCGTTCGCCTTTTTTTACGATCTAGCATTTGAATCGCCGCGCCTGCAATACAACTACCGCGCATAACCTGATGCGCAGCATGGCCTGTTACCAACCACTCGCCAAAAACGATCTATCAAAAAGTCAAGGTCAAGTTCCAGGCTACCCAACAACGCACGTAACAAAGAAAGAGACCGCGACGCCTAAACTATGCGTAAAATCGACGCAAACGACGAAATCATTCTTAATATGTTTTTAACTTCATCTTACGTTATTGGAGAGAAATATGAGAATCCACCGACAGCCCTAAATCCCTGCAACATCCTCCTGATAATAAGTGTAACTGTGTAATAATGAAATCGTGAACTTTTCTAGCATCTCGCAGACTTGCAAACGTCAGCTGCTAGGTTGAAAATCACAATAGGGCCTAGGGCTAGGCCTACCGTGATCTTGGATTTAGTATTATGAATCATAATAAACGAAAGTAGTGTTTATTTTAATTATAAAATCAGTGACTTTGCCCATCCTAATGAAAACGGACGTCAATCTAGTAGGTGGTAGGCCTAGGCCTATTTGAACTCGCATTGTGCCGCGGTCCTAGCCTAGGCCTAGCACCTACTTCACATTGACTGAGGATCGAACTCCTATGACTTGACGTAAGGAGTTGGTAATGCAATATTAGCTTTCTGTTAATCGTTCTTTTAAGATTAGATGTCGCCTCAAATCGCGTTTTATGGCCACCAAACATAATAGAGAACCCAAAAATTTTTCACCTTCGGCGAAAAAGCCTCCGCCGGCTGGGGGACCCAGCTGTACCACTCCCCCTCCTTTGCGAGTGGATGTTACACGACGCGAGTGTACTTTTCGTACATTTGTCGAGGGTTGTCGACAAGTGTGATTTATTTTTATATGGGGGGCTTCGCGACGACGCTTCCGATCTACAACACGACCGACAGTCAAAGATCAAGTGCCCCTGGATACGGGACAGAAGCCCGTAACCAAAAGTCGCCGCACCACGCCACGCTATCCATCATGCTCCATCCGATGTTCACCTAGTGAAAAACGGCCCTTATCAGGACCACAAACCAACTATAATATACTGGAACGCAGGAGGCGTCTCCAAAAAACTGACGAGATCTACAGCATTATCTACGAACAAAATGCAGATGTATTCTGTATCTCAGAGGCTGGTAAAATGGCAGAGAAAACAGACAAAAATCTAAGTGACCTTAAAACTCCCAACTACGTCTCCACATCCTGGAGAGAAGCAAGACGATCTCTTCAGGCTTGATCGTTGGAGTGAGGTCAACCCTGATCTCCACCTTCACAGTCACACATAAATGGAGCTTAGTGGCGACAAGATTGAAATCGCTTCCCTGGACGTCTGATGGGACAATTAAGTATACCATTCATATGCTATACAACCCTCCACAAAACATACCAGCTGCCCTCGAAACCATCAACGTTTCGAGGAACACAATCATCGTTGGCGATTTCAATGCTCCGCATAAAGATTGGGACTATGAGTCGACCACTCCAGTTGGACAAACTGTAGCAGAATTGGTCTACTCGAACGCACTCTTCCTGCTCGAGGACCCGGACAAGGACAACAGGGCCACTTTCCTCTCCAACTCCGGATACACTTCCCGACCAGATCTTGTCATGGCCCACTCATCAATTGCGGATGACCTAAAACAAGAAAATCTCGATTGCCCCTCAGGGTTGGGTCATAAGGTGATTAAAATCAGCGCCATCAAGAGCAGCTTCAAAAATGAGCAGTATCCCTACCTGAGGTGGAACTTCCGAACGGCAAAATGGAATGACTTCACAAAAACCATGGAAAATCTGGCCTCCACCACCCATCTCTCGGGCAACCCACATCGAGATACAAAACTGTTGGAGGAGAAAATACTGGAAGCTGCACGCGAACACATTCCCAGAGGCTCCCGAAAAAACTACAAACCCTTTTGGAGCAGAAAGCTTGAAAATTGACAATGTAGACAAGATACAGAACAGCAAAAGACCCCAACCAGCAAAGAAAAGCTTCTTGAAGCTCAAAACAACCTCACCAAAGCAATCGACGAGGAAAAGAGCAGAAATTTAGAAATTTTCTGTTGAATCTGGACTATAGAAAAGACTCCTACAAGGCTCACATCTACACTTCCAACTTATGTGGAAAAAAGCAAAGCCAGAAGAAGAAAATGCTCCTCTTCTCTATAAGGAAATATGGCAGTGACTAACAAAGAAAAGGCTGATGTCCTGTGCAGACACTTTACCACCATAAGCAGCCCTCTAAGAAAGAAGCCAAAAAGTTGCCAAAATTTAAGTACAAGCACATGCCAAACAACGCTTACAATCGCCTTTCACCTCCAGGAGCTGGATTATGCAATTATCAAACTAGACAACAAAAAGCGCCTGGCCCTGACAAGATTCATGTTGAATTCCTTAAACACCTGGGACCTAAGGCACGGAAACTTGTCCTCGACCTCATAAACAGTTCCTGGACCAGTGAAGTCCCATCAGCTGGAAAATTGCCTTCATCACGCCAATTCTGAAGCCTGAGAAAGACGCCTCTGACCCTGCCAGCTATCGTCCAATTGCCCTCACAAGCGCCCTTGCAAAGACGGCTGAGAAATAGTCAATGCACGCTTGGATAATTACCTCGAAAGCAACTACATCATCGCCGAAGACCAGGCAGGTTTTCGACAACACCGAGGCACCACAGACCAAGTCGCCTACTTTGCGCAGACAGTCAAAGAGGGTTTTCAGCAAAGTGAAAGCACACTGGCTGTCTCCATCGACCTTTCTGGAGCTTTCGACTCCACCGACCGGTCATGGGCAGTCAAGCAGATGATCAAAGATGAAGTACCAAACAACATTGTCAGATGGCTTCACGACTTCATTAACAAGAGGCGGTATCAAGGTGGTCCACAAAGGTGCCCATAGCAAAACACGTAAGACGCGAGCCGGAGTTGCTCAAGGTAAAAATCACAGCGCCAACCGTCTTCAAAATTGCAATCAATGGACTCATCAAACTATTGAATCGAATACCTGGCCTTGTCGTCAAAGTTTTTGCAGACGACTTTGTCATCTTCTTCACAGGAAAATGTCCGGTAGACTGGAGCAAAAATGGGCCTCGCCATGACGATAGCTGCAGGCTGGATCAAAGTGCACGGCTTTAAGATAACTGCAGCAAAACATCTGCACCTACTTCACGATGAGTCACAATCCCTTCAAGTTCAACATCACTCTTGATGGCGAACAGATTAAAAAAGACAGATGAGATGAAATACCTTGGCGTGACTCTCGACAAAAAAATGACCGGCAAGATCCACTTTGAAAGGGCTGCAGAGAAGGGCCATAAACGACACGACTCCTTCAAAGGGTAGCCGTGTGTCCTGGGGCGCAAAACTGGACACTCTGGCGCTGACCTACAAAGCGTACATCAGACCAGCCATTGAGTACGGCACCGAAGTCTTTCCTGCCGCCGCCGCAACGCACGCCAGCCATGTCGACAGAGTCCAAAATCGAGCCCTTCGCCTCATAACGGGAGCAGTGAAAACCACCCAATTATCGCCATGGAGTGGTTCAGCCAAATTGAGCCTCTACAGCTAAGAAGAGAGCAGCGCGCTGTCCAACTGCACGAAAAACTGGCGCGCCTAAACCCCGACAAATGGCTCAACTACCCACCAAAAGTCAAGGCGCACACTAACTTTGCTGAAACAGTTCACCAACCAAAGAGTAAAAACTGTCCTATCCTCCTAGAAGCACCACTTGATGTACCACTCCCAGAGCTTCTGCCGGACAGTCCAATCAGCTTGCCCCGGGACCAAAATTGACGGCATGGGAGAAGAAGATGACCATGACCATAAAGAACTGAAAGAGCTTGCTGAGAAGCACCTGAAAGCACTTTCCTCTTCAAGAGTGGGTGCACATCTTCACAGACGGCTCCTATGACTCGCTACAAATAGAACAGGTTACGGCATCCACTGCATCTTCTTTGAGAAAGCCACTCCAATGGAGCTGGCGAACATACTTCGACGCTGAGGTCGCAGCCATTGCCAGGGCGGCCGAAAAAATCGCCGAGACCCCCGCCTTCCCACTCAACAAGTCAAAATTTGTCATTCTAAGCGACAGTGTTTCAGCCATCCAATTCGTCTCTCAAGCAGTGAACCTCCATCCCCAATCGCTGCTCTTCAAAACTCCCTGTCGCATCCGACAGCAAAACAAACTATGAGAGACGCAATGGATCCCCAGCCACTGCAAGATCATGGGGAATGAAATGCAGACTTCTTGGCCAAAAGTGCCACAAAAGCACCGCAACCACCAGCAGCGCCTCTCTCCTACCAAAATGTCAAAACTAAGATCAAGTCAACCACAAAAAGGATCTTCAGAAACACCACAGAAGAGACTTCACGACTAAAGAACTGGTGGACCGAGATCAAAAAAGGCCAGACAAAGACTGGTCGAGGAAGACGGCCACCGCCCATTTCCGGCTTGTAACCGTCACGACGTCTTGCAGCACCACCTGCACCGCTTCAACATTACCAACGAACCGGCCACCTGCAAACTTTGTAATTTAGAAGATCAAGACAGAGCGCATCTCTTCAGATGCGCCGCCCTCAAGAATGACATTGACTCCCTGCCCGATGACCTGAGCAGGATAGAAAAGGAGGCAGTCTTATATTGGATACAAGACAGAAAATGGCTGAAGAGGCCAACTTTTGCACAAGAAAAAAAAAAAAATTATTAAAAAAAACAAAAATCATGATTTATTTGATTTAAATCAACTTTTCGATTTAAATCCGAGTTCTACGATTTTTTTCGATTTAAATCAACAATAGGCCTATCAGTGTTTTAAAACTTGTCAAGTTGATGAGCGGATCAAATACCTAGGCCTACTTTCACAAGCGTTTCAGAAAATATAATTCAAAATTTTTTACGGAAAACTTTACTTAGCCTAAATCAGTTGTAGCCTACCTAACTCATGTGTTTATTGCTCAAAATGAAGAAAAGTGTATTTGATAAATCAAAAACACCCTGTTAATCGACGTTGCTACAACGGCTCGCGATCTATTTGACGCCACCACTTACCTCCTCCCCCCCACTCGCCACGTAGATCGAGGAACAGCTCTCGCCACACTCTCTCTCTCTCTCTATCGCATCTCTCGCACATTCGCTGGTCGGTGGGGCATAGAGGGGCCCGTCATAGCTGGAGGCCAATCCGCCGACCAGCATAGAGATGGCGCGTAATTCAAATTGATGCAAATGCGAGAAAAGCGAGTTTTATGCCACTATATATCGTGATATTATTACGAAGTAGGGCCCTACCATATCGGGGCGATATTTTTTGGGCACAATATTATTGCGATTATTCGGAATATTATTCAAATTTTGGCGAGATAATCGATATGAATTTTCATATCGTTTGACATCCCTAAAAAAAACTGGGATCATAAGGCTACTTACGTGATGTTTTGACACCAAAACGAAGGTCCATTGGAACATTCCTTCGCTCGTAGCGGTATGTTCGCCGCCAGCGCAGCGCCTGAACACGGAAACAATAACACATTAATAAATAATAGGCCTAGTAAACCTAATAAATAATTATTTATTTAGTTGTAGGGCCTATGCCTAGCTTGTAGGCCTAGGCTTATTCGATCTAGCCTATTAAGATATGCCACACTGAACTTAGGACTAGTGTTGGCAGATTGAAAATTTTCAGTGAAATGAAAATTTTCTGAAAAATTTTCAAGAGACATTTTCAGAAAATTTTCAAGAGACTTTTTCAGAAAATTTTCAAATATTTTTTGGGTGAGCGTAGCGAGCGTAACGAAGATTCCATTCTACTACACTGGAGAAAAAATTCCGGACTGTTTTTTTATTTTTTATTTTTATTTTTTTGTATTTTTGTCTGTTTGTCCACACGATTCCGGCTAAACCGATACTCCGATTGCGATGAAATTTTATAGAGGCCTTTGAAATCTCTGAACTTAGAACTGCCACGTTTTTGAGTGCAATCGAAAAATTATTTCTCATGAAAATCGAAATTTTACGGGTTTTTTCTTTTTTAAATCTATTCTTTGACTTAGGGTAGGCCTATAACACCTAGGGCCTACATGCTTTATCCAATTGTAATGATTTTTTCACAGAACCTTAATTTTATGGATTAATATATTCGTGTGAAATTTGAGTAGGCCTAATTGAATAATTATTTCTTATGAAAATCGATAGGGCCTACCGGTATTTTACGATTTTTTTCTTTTTTAAAATTACGATAAATTAAAAAATTTAAAATTAAAATTAATTTTAATTTAAATGAATTTAAAAAAAAATTTAAATGAATTTTTAAAAAAATCTTCAACTTAGTAATGATTTTTTCACAGAACAACAGAAAATCCGCATAACACTTGGCTACTCAATGCACCAATTACGCTCATCCAACAACGCGGCGGGACAAGCGTTTTCCAAGTTTATAGCTAATATGATTAAGGTTGGTCATCTTACATAATCTGGTTAAGCAAGCGAAGCGAGCGTTTCCATTTGACTCTGCCGGAAAAAATAGTCACTGTTTTTTATTGTTTGTTTGTAGGCCCTATGTCTCGCCATAACGTTTGAACGGAGGCACGGATCGAGTTGAGATTTTGACCATCCGCAAGCTTTGTTCCCGATTGAATGCCATTAGTTTTGAGGCAAAATCGTTCAAAAAGTTAAAAAGTTACATTAAAGTTAATCGAAAGTTTTTTTTTTCAAACTAAACGGCTACAAAATCTGAGGTGGCCAAATCATTTAGAATGTCCGTCCGGTCACGAATATGTTAATTTTATTTTGATCCGAGAAGTAGTGTAGATGGTAATTACATTATAACAAAAGTAACGTTACCATGGCAACGAAAACTCGCACGAGGTTCGCACTATGCACTGCCACCTAGAAGTAATCAAAATACTATCGAGGAAGCAATGTATTATTTGTTACGTTTTCCCAAAGAAATGATGTCAAGGTCCTCTAGATGGCGGTGGATTTTATCCACAAATTAAAGGTTTACCCAAATAGGCCTACCTTGGCAATAATAAATAATATTGAAAACATGGCCCCGTGGACATTGAAGCTTTACTTGATCAACCATCAGTGGATCGCAGAGAAAACTATTTATTTTGTAATAATCTTGCATACAAACTTATGCTAGTTTAAAATAAAAGGTTGCTTGACATCAGAGTAGGCCAATCAATAGCTAACTTAGGACGTGTCTGATTGCTTGAAAAACGTGGCTCAGTCTCATTCTCATTCTCAGTTTTACGTCATCAATAATCGGTGACGTCAGAAGCAATGTACGAAGGGTCCAGATCGAGACTGAGAACGGGAATGAAACCAAGCAACGAAATAACCACAACCGTTTTCATTCTTATTACTAAAAAAATGGCGGCCTCGGGAGACGATCAAACTAAAACACTTTCAAATCACGTTAAGTAGGTAACCAAATAAGTTATTTAATGTAGTTAAAAATATAGTAATTAATAGCACAGAGTCAAATTTGATATGGAAACGTTATGTAAACATTTTAAAGTACTGTTAAGATCGCAATCAGTCGGCCACCTGCATGTGTCAACTCCACGGCTGTTCGTCTGTTTGTTTTGATGTTGATAGCATTGTTGATACTCCCATCAAGAAACGACCGAAAGTTACACTTCTAGTAATGAGACCGACACTGAGAATGAGAATGAGACTGAGAATGAGACTGAGAAAACATAGTTCAGACACGTCCTAACTAGGCCTGACTATGCTGTTAGGCCCTAATAATCTTTTTGTGCCTAATTCAATAATTTTATTCGATAAACTAGGCCTAGGCCTATTGTAATACAGAACATTATTTTTAAGCCTAAATGGCATTAACTTCATTTTCTTATATATTCTGTTTTTATATTAGGTTCTGAAAATGTGATTTTTTGGTTTTTATACCTGAATACCCATGTTAACATCCAAGACCAAAAGTAATTCCATGGTAGGCCTATCGGTAGGCCTACTTGTGTAGTTGGTGTGACCCAACTTTTCAATACCGTTTTTTTTTTTCAACTAAAATCAACATAAACACTCACCATTGATGAAATAAGTCAAGAACTCCCCGGGTAATCATTGTTATATTTTTTTACACCCCATAGGCAAAAATCAAAAAATGGAATCATCCAGACACGTAGAAGGGGGGGGGGGGAATGGGGGGGAATTTCCCCCCCCACTTTTTCCCGGGCCCCCCCCACTTCAGAATTTAGAAATTCAGTCTCGCCAAAAATGCACGAAAAAAATTCTTAAAACAAATTTTTCAATTTTAAATTTCCCGCTGTGATTTTTTTGTTTTGTAAATAGTAAAAGTACTTAAATTTTTGGGATAGGTAGCGTGGCGGCGTGGGGAGTTGTTAACGGTATTCAGCCGTATAGGGGGGTTTGTGGGTTTTGACATTTTTTTGGAGGATAAATGATAGCCTATCATATTCATGGTTTTTGTAGCATGGGGTCTATTTTAAACTTTTCCAATTTTTTTTATATTTTTTTTATGAAAAAAAAAATACTTTTTTGGTATTGCATTCGCCCACGTTTTTTCTAGAACGCCCCAAAACACACTCAAAAAAACCAAATTTTTTCAAATTTTCGCCTGGGGCGCTGTATTGCGCCCCCCCAACCCCCCTGTTTGCAGCAGTTTTGTTGTTCCCCCCCACTCAAAAAGGGGTTTCCCTCAAGCCGGGAATATCATTTTTGGGGTGTAACAGTCAAAAAAAATTTAAAACCCCTTTACGCGCTTTTTAAAAACGAAAGTACTTTTCCCTTTAAAAAGTCTTTTTTCTTTTTAAAAGCGACTTTAAAGATTGTGGGTTGGAAAAAAAAAAAAAATTTTTTTTAAAAAGTGGGTCACCCCAATACACAATACCGGCCTATCATCTTGTTGCACTGTTATTGTCATAAAATGTCTGTAATTTCATCCTTTTTTGCACTTCAAAACAAAAAAATCATCTTTTTGCTGCCGAAAAATAGGGTAAATTCTAGCCTAATCCAAAAAAAATGTCTTCCAAAAACCTTTTATAAATTTTGGCTAAAAACAATAATATTTTAAATTTTAATATGACTTACGGTTGACGCGCCCTTAAACCAAACTAATAAAAAACATTTTTGAGGTAGGGCCTAATGATAATACCGAGTGTCTTTGGGCGCTTTACCCGGCACATTCCAGTAATTTCGTTAAATTTAAAAAACCCCTTGAAATACGAACATCAATTAGCCTTTCTATGATACCTAACAGATTTTTTTTTTGAAAATTTTCATGTAAATTTTTTAACAAAAAAATTTTTGAAAATTGCCAACCTACTTAGGACCTAGAGAAAAGCCAAAGGTATGGACGGGGGGAACAGGAGTCCTAGGGCCATTTCCTGGTTTCAAACACATGAAGAAGTCAATGAGGGGGATGAGAGAAGGAAAATCTTTTGTAGGGCTAAATCAGTTTTTTTGGGACTTTTGTAGCTACTTGGCCCCAATGGGTCTAGGGCCTAATGTTTAAAAAATAAATAGGCCCTTTAAAAGAATAAAATTTTTTCCCAAATAGCCTAGCCTACCTACCTATAGGGGTGAATCAGGGACTAGGGCCTAGGTACCCCGGGGCCTACCTAAAACCCTTTTTCAATTTGTGAATGTAAAAGCGTACGCTTGGAAACCCTCGATCCCCAAGGCGCGGGGGAGGTACAGTTTGAAACCCTATACTAGTCCATATAATGTGGTTACCCGGGTTTTAAGATTTAAACCCAAAACCTCCCCATATAACTTGACTTTGAAAACACAATGCCCTGGGATAGGGCCCCTTTTGCTAGGCCCAGGAAGGGCCCTTTTTCAAAGAGATAGGGATTAAAAAGGCCTGCAAAAGGCTAGGTCTATACCGTACCTGCCTAGTAGGGGTAGCCCGCCCCACCCAGCCCATGGCTTCAATGTGCACTGGGTAGAGGCCTAGGCCTAGGGTAGGCTAGACCACCCCGGCTGTTCGTGAAAACAAAATTTTTGTTCCTGAAGGAACTTATTGATCTTTTTTATCTAATTATACACAAATGCGGATGGGGGTCTAGGCCTCGGGGGAGGGGATAGCGGAACTCTACTAGTTTGCGAAATCGCAAAATTTTTTTTTTTTTTTTTTCTTTGCCCAAAACACTGATATTTTTAAAATAATTAAAAATAAATGCCGGAAAACCAATTTAAAAAAATTTTCCGCTTCTGTTTTTTAAAAAATGTAAATTAAAGTACGGGAGCGACGCGGCCTAGCCTAGGGCCCACCGGGAGTGTTGTTCCCCCTGCAAGTAACCCTTTCAAGAACTTAAAAAATCCAAAAAAGAATATCACGTTTTTTCTGTTTGCCTACTATAGTAACAAAAAAAAATTCAAATCTTTACTCGCTTTAAACAAAATCCATTTTGGTGAAAGTCCTTTTTTTAAAAAAAAACGATAAAATTTTTTAGGGGGGTATTTTTGCGAAGAAGGTTGGGAGGCCAGTAGTAAAATCAAACGTAAAAACTAAACAGGGGAAAAATAAAAGTAATGGGGGGGTTTGTGTTTATCTGTGGGGTTTTTTTATAAATTGGTATATTTAGAGTATTATATAAATCATCGTTAAAAATGATTCTTTTTCATTTGTTTTTCATTTGAAGTTGTTTCTTATTATTTTCTTTGAAAAAAAAAGTTAAAAATTTGGGCCGCACCCAATGAAATAGGCCAGGCTAGTACCTTGTACCAAAACGACCGGGGGTTCAAGCAAAATAAAAAATGATTAAATAAGTCCCCAAAATACTTTTCCGCGCCAAAACTTAAAAACAAATAAATTCAGTTAGAAACAGGGAAAATCATAAATTTAATCAAAAAAACACTCCGACAAATTTTAAATTATCCCGGGGAAACCTTTACTTTGAATACAAATGCCCTGGGGCCCCAAGCCCAGGGAGGGTTGGGTACCCCAGCCCTAAGCAAAGGATAGGCCTAACCCAAGCTAGGGGCCCCCAG